>PVID01010147.1:0-64253 GCA_004025025.1 Tapirus terrestris | reverse complement strand
AAAAAATGGTCCTGGGACAATTGGATATCCACAAGCAAAAAAATGAAGTTGGACAGACCTCTTCCTAATACCATACACAAAAATTAACTCCAAATGATCATAAGTCTAAATACAAGAGCTGAAACTATAAAACTCTTAGAAATCAAAGGTGTAAATCTTTGTGACTTTAGATTAGGTAATGGTTTCTTAGATATGAGACCAAAAACACATGTAACCAAAGAAAAAACAGATAGAGTGGACTTCATCAAAATTTAAAACTTGTGTGTCAAAAGACACTATCAAGAAACTGAAAAGACAACCCACAGAATGGGAGAAAATATTTGCAAATCATTTATCTGGTAAGGGTCCAATATCCAGAACACATAAAGAACTCTTACAACTCAACAATGAAAAGACAACCCAAATAAAAAATGGGCAAAGGATCATAACAGACATTTCTCCCGAGAAGACACACAAATGGTCAATAAGCACATGAAAAGATGCTCAACATCACTAGCCATCAGGGGAATGCAAATCAAAACCACAATGAGATACAACTTCACACCCACTAGAATGGCTATAAAAAAAAAGACAGACAACAGGTGTTGTCCAGGACATGGAGAAACTGGAACCGACAAACTGCTGTTGAGAAATGTGCAGCCACTGTGGAAAACAGTCTGGCAGTTCCTTGAAAGGTTAAACAGAGTTACCATTTGACCCAGCAATTTCACTCCTAGGTGAAATATACCCAAGAGAAATAAAAACCTACCTCTACATAAAAAGGTGCACACAAATGTTCATAGCAGCATTATTCATAACAGCCAAAAAGTAAAAACAATCCAACAACCCAATGTCCATCAACTGACGAATAGATAAATAAAATGTGCTATTAAACATTCCATACTTTGGAATACTATTCAGCCTCAAAAACAAACAAGTCCTGATGCAATCTACAACATGGATGAACTTTGAAAACATTACGCTAAGTGAAAAAAGCCAGACACAAAAGACCACAGACTGTTTGGTGCCATTTATATGAAGTGTCCACAAAAGGTAAATGCATGGAGACAGAAGTAGATTAACGGTTGCCAGGGGCTATGGGGAGAGGTGCTGGGGGGAAACTAGGTGCTGAGGGGGCGGTCAGGGTAACTGTTGATAGGATTTCTTTTGGGGTGATGAAAATGTTCTAAAATAGATTGTGACGATGATTGCACAATTCTGTGAATATACTAAAAACCACTGAATTTTATACGTTAGATGGGTGAATCACATTTGTGTGAATTATATCTCCATAAAGCTGTTGTTTTAAAAAGCCCCACTTGGGGTGTCTTCTGCCACAGGGTTACACTGAACTGACACCACACTGTTTCTTAAGTTTTGACGCTTTGGTGCAACAAAGTGACTTGTGGACAGAAACTCCTGCAAAGACTCGTTAATCCTGAGGGGTTATTCTCGACAGGAAAAGAAGACCTCCCCAGTTTCTAGAGCTGGGATCAGGGCCAGGCTCTCCTTTAACAGGGCTCCCTAAGGCGGCAAGCAAGGGTGGAGCCAGCGCGAAAGCCAGTGCAGCTTCCCCAGCTCTTGCACCCGTGGACGTCTCTCTTCCCAGGAGGAGCCTGAGGCATCAAGTAAGAAGCCGAGGGCCAGGTGCTCCTCTGGGAATGGCTCCCCCAACCCCTGTGCACAAGGAGAGGTGATCTAGAGGTCTTGGGGGCTGTGTGTACTTTCACAGCCACTCACTGTCATCGGCACTCAACATTCCCCTCCCACTACCACCTAAGCTCGACCCCCACTCACTGACCGGGGCCACTCTGGGGAGCAGTGTAGGAGAGCAAGTCCGGCATGGGAAGATGGCCCTCAGGCTTGTGGCCCACACAGGACCCTCCTATGTGAGTCTGGAGATAATGTCACCTGCCCAGAGGGTCGCCGGGTGCTGAGATTACCTGAGATGACCTACGTAGTTTGCACAGTTTCTGGCACAGAGGAAGCCCTCAACTCCTGTGAGTTCCTTCCCTCTTCCCTTTCTTTTTGAGCTCTGGAGGTCAGATAGGGGTCTGAGGGGTAAAGAAGCTCAACAGCTCCCCTCTAGGGGTAGAGCTTGATGGGCAGCAAGTCGGATGTTGCCAAAACTGTGCAAATGTTCCAGAAATTTCATCAATTCACATCCAAACCAAATCTTGTTGAGAGCATGGGCTCTGAATTAGAGTCTCAGCCTTGCTTCTGAGCTGGGTGACCTTGGTCACATTCCCCGTCCTGGTGGAGCCTTCGCGTTCTCATGTGAACAATGAGAACACCATTAAGTGTTCGTTCCCGGCTAAGCCAAGGTGGGAGCAGCAGAGTGCCTGGTACACAGAAAGAGCTCCTCAATATATGCTGGCTATTATTTTTATCATTGCTATCTTGACATTACTATTATCACCACCACAACAAATTCCCCACTAGAGCTCGGCACTAAAACCCTCTTCTCGAGCATACACTCCAGTGTTGGTCACCTCAGCAGACCTGCACTGCGATCCACCCTCTGAGCATCTTCCCTCCACTTGGGTCACTGCAGTCTGGCGGCAGCAAGCAGCCACAACCTCATGCGGCCCTTGATCCAATCAGTCCGGACAGAGCCGGGGCCACGTCTCCCAGGTTTCAAGCTGACCAGAGCTCTGTCCCCACGGGCATATTCTGAGATCTAAGCCACCTTCCTATGCACCGTTTTCCTAGTTGGGGCAGGACTAGCAGAGGGTGCTCCAAGTCCTAAGCGATCTTGCTCCAGCCAGAAGCTGCCAGGCTCTACTGGCATCTGCTGAGCTGGGTTATCTGCTGTCAGCAGGGGGCGCCATCTGTCCAGGCTGAGCCCTTTCACCAGCTATCAGACTGAAACCAGGCCTGACCAAAGCAACAGAAGTCCAGCAAACCCGCAGGGTCTGTGCGGCAGGGACGCCAGGCTCACCAGGCCACATATCAAGTAGCCAGGCTTTTCTCACCAACAGCTGGCCTTGACCTGGTACAAGGTACCTTCTCTCCAAGATTGCAGACACCTGTGGCAACGATCTTGTCAAGACAGCATTACAGGGATTCAGAGTGACTACAAGATGCTGCCACGTGAACTCGAAACATGCATGCAAATCTTAATTCTGAGCAAGAGCAATCACCTGAAGGGAGAACTGAGGGGAGGCCTGCCCCAGAGCCAGCAGCATGGCTCTGGACAACCTCACTGGAGATAAAGCTTTTTCAACAAGAGCCAGCTAAACTCCTCGACTTGAGCCGCCATCATTCAGAGGCAAGTCTAGGTGAATCAGCACTTTGGCTTCCTAACTCAGTTTGGCTCCAGCTCTGTGCTGAGATACCCACGGGCCTCAGGGTCTCTCTCTGGATTCCTATCACCCCTGCTGCCAGGAGCACACAGGCTCCGGGGCTCTGCTTCCCCCTCACTACTCTGCTGCAGGCTTGAAAGGGGCTCCTCACCACCTCCCTTCCTGCCCCTAGCACTGCTGGGACCAGGCCCTGATATTCAAATAGGAGCAAAAGTGCAAGAAAACTACCCAGTATGGCGATGTTAACACTTAGGCTCGAGAGCTGGAAAGAGCTGGAAAGACGGTGTGTTCTCTGGTGCTCACAGGCCTACGGAGGACTCAGGAGAAAAAGGAACCTCAAGAAAGTCCCCTGTCTCAGCCCCAGGCCCATCTTGGCAGGGTGAGCATCATATCAGCATTCACCTTCCAGGAGTCAACATCTACCTTCTCAAAGGCAGGCCTAAGGGGGTGGGAGTGGAGGCAGGTGCCAGTGTGCTCCAAGAAGGTCTAGGATAGAGAGAAAATACTGGTTTCACTATCTGAAAGACCTGGGTTCTCATCTATCTTTATGACCAGGGGCAAGCTATGCTGCCATTTTCTGTTTCCTCATCTGAAAAGCCAAGAACACTTACCTCCCGGAGCTAGTACGAGGAGAGCAGAAGTTAAGACACACAATGTCACCCAAGGCCAGCCCATCTGACCTTAGCTTTGCCCACTCCAACTGAATGACCAAATCATACCACAGTGTAACCCCAGAGACCACATGAGAGGCCCTTGTATTCAGGAACAGGGTGGCTGTTGCCTCTGGTGACCACGAAGGTAAGCCACTTTGGCATGTTTCTCTCAGGATGAACATGACCTCCTTCATCCCCACCCTGACTCATGATGTTATGGGTTTAAAGTGATCCCAGAGGAAAAGATGAGCCAGACGAAAGGTGGAAAAGCCTCATGGCTGGCAGGCAGCCACCCTACCTGATGACACAGTTGCCTCGATTGGATGCAAAGATGACGATGGGGGCGATAGAAGATTCCAGGGCCCGGTGCAGGTAGGTGAAGCACTCAATGTCCAGCATGTGGACCTCGTCCACAAAGAGCACACCTGGAACCAGCTCAGCGACGCCCTGATCGATGTACTTGTTCACCACCTTGTTAATCTCCCCTCGAAGTTTGTCTAGGGGACAGCGAGGACAGACAGGCAAGGTCAGTACCAGGTGGGGGAAACGGTCACCTTTCTCTTCTGCCCCCATCCGAACTCAACCCAAACCCAAGTTCGGAGGCTGGTTTTACTGCTAGCTATGTGACCCCAGGCAGGTTATGTCCGCACTCCAGGCTTCAGTTTCATCATCCGAAAATAGGGATAATCACAACTAAAGGTCACAATATTGGCAGCTTCCCCTGAAGATATGTTTTGTTAAGTTTGAAAATGGCTTTTACGATGTTCTGCGTGTCTTCACAAGGGCGTGCACTCCCCAGCCTGCCACACTCCCCACCTTACTACTCACACCCACCCAACCTAGCTCCCTGCCTGACCCCAGCGACACTGTAGTTTAGGAGCCCCGGATGAAATGAGTTGTCAAAAGCAAATGTTCCTGTTCTGTACTGGTAAATGACCCTTTCTTTTGGCTCTAGATGACAAAGCTTAGGTTAATTAACTTTCAATCAAGTGCCTGGATGAAGGAATAGGGTGCGTTCAGAATCCTCTCTGTGAGGAGTGAAAGGTTCTGAGGAAAGGTCCAATCTCAGAGCTCCAAGAGGGACCAGTCTCTCGAAAGTTAAATAACCCATCTGAGGTCACAGTTCTCATTTCCCAAACCAGCTCCTGCACCACCACCAGGAGGGAGCTGCTCACAAACAGAACACGAGACTCGATGCGGCGCCTTCCACCAAAGCCACGAGGCAGCGGTGGTCAGAAGAGGACGCATGGTCCAAACCACGTTAAAATACAGTCAGGCGCCGCATCACGACGTTTCAGTCAACGACGGGCCGCACATACGACGGTGGTCCCATGAGATTAGCACCACACAGCCTAGGTGTGTAGTGGGCTGTACCATCTAGGTGTGTGTAAGTGCACTCTGTGATGTTCACACAATGACAGAATCGCCTAACAGCGCATTTCTCAGAACCTGTCCCCGTTGTTAAGTGACGCATAACTGTACAGAAATGCTTCTGGTGACTCTAATAGAAAGCACTGGCTAAAACTTTAGACAGAATAGATGCTTTCGTGCTTAACGTTTTAAGGTGACAAAGCTCTAAGTGGTAATTAGAAAAAAGAGGGACATACCACTTGGGAAGAGAAGCAGGGTGAACGAAAGGTCCACAAGGGAGCAGCAATATTCCTGCCAAGCCCCAGGAAGTGCCCAGGAGGCTGAGCAGGGAGGGCTGGGTAGCTGCCCCAAGGTCTGCAGAAAAGGGGGGCATGATACCAAGGCGGCAGAGCTTGCTGTGCTCAGGGGTGGTCTGACAGGACCTATCCCGCAGAGCTAGGGTGACACAGTCCACATTTCTGCAACCTAAGAGGGACCAGAGACTGCGACAGCCTCCATTTCTGAAGACGAGTGCAGGCAAGGGGGTGCGCCAGCAGGTGGGGCCAGAGAGCCGCGCGGGGTCCTTCATGACAGCTTAAACCAGCCAGACTGTGAGGGTGGAGTCAGGCTCTGCAGGAAGAGGAGGGAAGAACCCATCCCGAGGCGCGTCCTCAGGTTCGGGACTCGCAGAGCTTCACACAGCACATCAGAATCCAGGGCCCTCCAGCTCCGCTCCTGGCTCACAGGCCTTGCTGTTTCTCTTACCTGTGATTTCCGTCTTCTTTGGCTTCATTAACTGGCCCATCATGGACAGGATGTCTTGTCCTCCCTGCATGAGAGAAGACTTACAGAGTTAGTCCTGCTTTCTAAGGCAGCTGCAAAAGCCTCATCACCACCACTCCCATCCCCCTGGTTCCCAATGTCAACTCAACACAGGGTCCCAAGGTGTGGAGACCCTGGACAGCTCCACTGGAAAGCTTGAGGAGCTTCTAAACACAGAGGAGTTTGTAAGAGGTTCCCCCTGACCCGCAAGAATCAAACAAAATCCCTTCTTGGGAAGTGCGAGCCCTGTGGGGCCTGCCCCAGCCTCCTTCTCCAGCCACATCTTTTCCCAACCCCAAATTCCTTGCTGAGCCACACAGGACTACCACCCCTTCCCTGAACACCCAGGCTCTTTTATGACTCAATGCTTTTGCGTATTCTAGTCTGTCTGCCAGGAACTGCATTCTCTTTCCTGGGAAGCTCTCAGTCATCCATTAAAGTTCAGGGCAAATGCCCTCTACGGGACGTCTAAACCCCCCATGATGCTCCAGCCTCCTTGGGGACAGACCGACTGTCAAAGTTAAGTGTGAGGACATACCCACGTCTCCTCTCCCTGGACTTGGCTCCACAGTCACATTCACCCAGTTCTGACCTGGAGCTGCTCCGAGTCAGGTGAGCCTGTCCCTGCAAGACGGCTGACTCTTAGCAGGCTCACCAGCTGCCTGCACCCTCCTGCCAAGGCCACACACTGCAGTCAGCAAGAGGCGGCTGCTGTTTTGTCATTTATCCAGTATTTCGTGATCGCCTCTTGGTTACCAGCCCTGGGACACAGAGGTGCTCACTAAATGCTGAACAGTAAAAGGTACAAGTGTTTCCTTAGGACTTACATCTGACCAGGCAGGAACTATCACGCCCTTTCCACAGAGGAGGAAACCCGAAACCAGAGAGCCCTAAATCACTAACCCTAGAGACCCAACACGACTAACTAAATGCTCATGAGTGTGGGAGCGACACAATTCCCAACTTCCCCCTTGCAGCCCAGCACTTTCCAAGTCAAAGGCTCCCTGGAGGTTGGTTTGGGACAGTCGTTCCACCAAGTGAGGGGACCTGTTGGTCTGAGATGATGCTTTAGCCATCTCTTGGTGAAGGCGCCAAGAGACAAAACACCCAAGAATCAAATTCCAAGTTAGGAGGCCCATTCCCTACTAGGGAGGAGGTGGCTTCTTTCGAATGAAGAGGAAACCAAACTGGAAGACTACCAGCAGGGAAGAGTTGGGTTTTTTCACATCACACATTTCCCAGAAATGTCATAAAGTCAAACTGCACTTTCCCATGTTTTATTAGTCAAGGCAAAGTATCTATCTTCTCCTTGGCACGAGGAGCAGATACAGTTCCCACTCAAAGCTACAAACCTGGGGACTCTGCTAAGCAGGGGGAAGACACGGCTTTGTCAGGCTTTCTGAAATCCTGCAAAGGGCTCAAAGAACACTCCTGCTCTCCTGCCATAAACACCCAGAGAATCCCAGATGTGAGCCCGCAGCTGGAGAGAAGCCACAGAGGAAGCTGGCTAGCTCGGGGCCAGAGGCTTGGCTGGGAGAGGAAACAATACACATGAAATCATCTGTGACTAGAGCATTTGAATTAGAACAAAGGAGTCCCTCCTAGCTCATGTCCATGTTAATTGCTGAACATTACAGATAGAAAAGGACTGTCTGCTCCAAGAAATGGCAGCAAGACTCTGACGATTCATTCCCAGAGCTTCTGTGCATACACAAAAGGGCTGTGTGCCAGGTCACACTGGCATCGAGGCAGCACCTGGGGCCGAGCGTTGGCCACGTCCAAGTCATGCAAGGTCACATCCTGGATGATTTCTTTCTTCTTGTGCACATCCCCCTTGGGCAAGGGGACATACTCTTCAGCTTCAAGGTCGAATTCTGTGGCGTAGGTATCACACCTGCCCTGCCTCTGCAAAAAGAGAGAAACCTGAGTGCCTGGTGAGTTTTCACTGCCAAGTCCCCAAATGGCAGGGTGCTAAGTGAGATAAAGGTCTCGGTTCCCAACTGTGGGCCCGAGAGCCGACCTGACAAACTCCAAACATGCCCCACTCCCCGCTGCCAAGAGAAGGAAGCTATCTGCTCATCACGGGGCTCCAAAAACCCAGCTGAAAAGCACCTGATACTCTCTCCAAGAATCTTTTTCCTCCTCTCCTTCTTTTAACTGTATGTAATTCCCGATAAAGGGCAAATCCAGTAGATTAACTGGAGACGGAGGGAGCTATTCAGACTCTTTTGTGGGTGGGTGATTTATTGTATGATATGAAGTATTATGCTCATCCATTAACCAGTAAGGAACACCATACAGGACACTGAAAATCAGATACAGAAAGAATGCCAACTAATGCAGCATTCCTTTCCACATGCATATATCTTGGGAAGAAAATACCAAAGAGATAAAAGGAAGATGAAATACACTGCACATTTCAATTTGAAAATGACTAGTTTTTTGCTTTCTCACCCTGCTCTCCCCCTCCAAACAGGTTTTAGTGTTTTTCTAACAGACTGTCTGTTTTAATCACGAGAAGGTTAAAGAATGAAGATAAAGGGAAAGCAAACTTTACTAAACACAAGGGGGCAACTGCTGACCTTCCATCAGCATTCCAGCAGACACCAGCCCCCCGACAGCTTGTACCAGAGGACAGCAACTTCCTTGTCACCCAGGCCCCTCACGGCAAACCACTCACGGCATTACCTTCACGGCCCCGCTGTTGGCCTCGATGTAAATCACATCTCCAGCCTCTACTCGCTCTTTCTGCAAACTTTCAAAAATGCTGGGATCCAGCTTAAAAAAATAAAAAAATAAATAAATGTGAATCAAAGAACTACAATACATATTACTTGTTTCTGACATACTGTAAGGTGCCTTTTCTTAAGAGACTTGAGGTAGCCAATGACTGTGTGGAGAGAGTGCCTTTGTGTGTGTGTGTCAGGACGTGTGAGACTGGCTTGGGGGACTGAGTGTCCTAGAGAGAAAGCAGGCGAGGGAGCATATGTGCCTGCCTGGGTGACAGGCACGGGAGGGACACAAGTGGAGACCTATTCTGCTCCTTCCCTTTACTGCTGAGGTTGCAAACTGGCCAAGATGGCTTTTAGGTGGGGCCCACACTGTCCATGGACCACAGACCCTAATACCCCTCCTGAGAGTGCTATCCCGGCTTCAATCCTTTTCTCTCCTCACCTCGGGTAGGGGTGGAACTTCCTGCAACTCGAGCACCTGCCAGAACCTGCTTTTGCTTTGTGGCTGGCTCCCGTGGGCCGGTGACTTTGGCAAGGCTCGTTGAGCCTCAGATACACAACAGCACCAGGCGTGATCAGACGTGGAAAATTCAAAGGGGACATAAACCAGGCTCCTTCCCAACCCTCTGATTCAAACCGCAGTGTCTGCTCCCTTGGGCCTGCCTGCCCGTGTCTCCAGGAAAGGAAAGTAGCACATTTTGGGAACTGTTGCTTTTCTCCAGATCACTCAGATTCAGGCTAGCCTTGGTGATCAATATTCTAAGACAGCATCTCTTGTAAGGAGTCAGTACTTAGAATTAAGTTCCTCTCAGTTAAACATCAAGGAGAGCTGTGCTAGGTAATGTGAAAAACCTTGGGCTTTGTCTCAAACAACATTAAAGAGTGAAAACCCAGGACTCAGTGAAAGAAGCCAGACACAAAAGAACATACATTGTATGACCATTTGTAAGAAATGTTCAGAAAAGGCAAATACGTAGAAACAGAAAGTCCATTAGGGGTTGCCAGGGGCCGTGGGTAGGAAGGGGCGGCTACTGTAAATGGGCACGAGGTTTCTTTTGGGGTGATGAAAATGTTCTAGAACTGGATTGTAGTGATGGTTGTACAACTGTAAATAGATTAAAATTCCTTGAATTGTACACTTAAAATGGGTGAATTTTATTTACAATTCTCTCTCAATGAAGCTGTTACAACCAGTAACCACAGGCACAAACCCGGGGCTCTGCCTCCCTGGCTGGTGGACGGCAGCCCCCTGGAGCACGGTTGTAAGCAGGAGGGATAGTGGTTGTAGGCCCCTAGCAGGGCCTGGGAGGAGGGAGCACTCGACAGTGATGACAAGTATGCTCTTCTCCTCCTTCGTGCTCCAATATCCTCCAAGCATTTGAGCTCCACAGGTCCGAATACCTTATACATATATACTCAAAGCAGCTACAAGTATCCGTTTTGGAAGAGAAAAATGCACCTTCTCCCTTACGCTATTTTCTTAAGGAATCTGTGCAAAGCAGCCTTATAGATAGCTGAAATTTAAACTGCATGCTTATTTTATCTACCCTACATTGGACAGTGTGTGTATATATATATAAAGAGAGAGAGAGAGAGAGAAAATATATATTCTTGTTTTTTGCCTCAAGCATTTTTACATCGGTTAATTTCCCAAATGAACTGACTGAAGATGCAATTACTGGAAAAGCGGCAGATCCTACTAAGAAATCTATTTACTACAAAATGGGAGAGATGAGGGGAGGTTTAAAAGAGCTACTTGCAGAGGCAAACTCCTGAGAGGGAAACCCTGTTAGGAAAAAGGAAAATGGCCCTTTGAAGAAGTGACATTTTTATGATCTCCATAAAGCAGTGACCAAGAAATCACCCTACAGAATCAAAGAACCATAAAATTGCAGAGGGGAGCAAAGATGGAGAAAGTATATGGTCACTCAATCACAATTTATACATGAGAAAATGGAGGCCCAGAGAGCTCAACTGACTTCCAAAAGTCACACAGCAAGATGGGGGGTGGACAGCATAATGGTCAGGACTCAGAGTCTGCTCTGTCACTTCACTAGCTGTATGACCCTAGGATAACTGCTTATCCTCTTTATGAGCCTCAGTTCCTTTATCTGTAAAATGAAGGAAATTATACACACAATTATACACACACATAAAGTTATAAATGACAATAAATGAAGTATCTGTTGAAGCACCTAGCCTAGGCCCTGGCACATACAATAAATGAGATCTATGATGCTAATGTGATTTATTATTAAGAAGAAGAAGGCAAAGCCTACAATCCAGATCACCCATTTCTCTGTAACTGCAGGCTCTCAGTAACATCAACAACCACTTCTTGGTAACTAGGTGCCACACCCAAAGCTACAAATTTGACCCCAGTAATAACTCTGTGAGACAGGCAATTATTACCCCTATTTAACAGATAAAGAAACCATTGCTCAGAGATTAAGGCGCTTGCTGAAGGCCACACTGCTGGCAGTAGCAGGGTTAGGACTCCCTTTAGAACTCTGTCTGACTCCAAAATCCATGCTCTTCCCCCAGGTGCCTCTGCTGCCCGCAACCTAAAGGTTCACAGGTGTCTGAGGAGGGTCATCCAGGGCCATCCACAGTGCCACCAGTATGGCTCTCCACGAAGCCGTGGCCTGAGCAGAACCAACCACTGAAGCCCCTACAGATTTCTAGGCCTGACACATAAAAGGAGCTGCAGTCAGGATTCTGTGTTTGGCCCCTCGGGAAGTTCATCCATCATCTGTCATCCAGCTCTCACCAGATTACTTGTTTCCGTGAGCACGGCACTGAGAACTGAAACATTAATGCCCACGGGCAGAGAGGCGCCAGGGCCTTTGACGGCGTGGTCATAATGTGGGATACAGGACGGCAGAAGGTAGACTCCACTAGCCACACAGCTCACGCTTTAACACACACAATTTCCTAGGAGTAAGGAAGAAAAGTAAGGGCTACTTTATTGAGTCCTCCTGTGTTCTAGCCCTATACCAGGTACTGCTTTGTACACAAAACATCCTCAACCGGCCCTGAGACATATCATCACCCACAGTCCACAGAGGAGGAGACTGGGACACAGAGAGGTTACTCCACCTGCCCAAAACAAAGCACTGAGAGATTCTGAGGCAAGAGAAAACAGCCCATTAACATGTACTCACTTTCAACTGTTTGGTTCCCTTGGCTGTTTTGAGTCCTATGATCACATGGCTAATGGTTTTGCCGTAGCCCCCCATGGGGTTCTCTGTCTCACAGGGAGTTAGCTCTGTGACTTCACCTTCATAAACCTCCTTGGTCTCCTTTATGCGCAGCCCTGGAAGAGAAGACAGATGAGCCCTGGAGAGAAGCAGAATTCTCTCTTGCACATCCTTTCTCTCTCACTCCTTTACAGCCTTTTTAGCCACAAAACTTCCATGTCACAGAACTGACAAGTCAACTTTACTAACGTGTAACAAGGGTGTCATCCCGGGTGGAAAAGCACTACAAACACAAACGGATGCTGGAGGAGCTATTCAGAATGCAGAAAAACAATATTATTTCAACTTTTCAAAGGGACTTCCAAGGTTCAAATCTAGAACTGGACGCACAAACTATAATTCTCAACATTGCTTCCGACATCTGCTATACCTCCAACGGAGTGAAATGTAGCTTTAGCCTCTACTCCAGCCTCTGAACCCAAACCATCCCACTCCACTAGAGCAGCAAATACATGTGTCCTTGTTCCCTGCATGTCTGACTCTCAAAGAAGATGTTAAAACCAATGGAATAACTCACTCCACCCCTCCGACACCGTCAGGCCTGAGCAGAGGTCCACGCCAGCAGCAGGTGATACTTGACCTGCCAGGTGGTCCGGGCCTCCGGCTGCTCCTCACTGAACGTCCCAAGGAGAAACACCTGGTCGTCATTCACTATTTGCAGTGGGTTGTTCTCTAAGTTTCCCATATGTTCTATAAGGCCACAATTAATTTCCAAAGCAAGCCCCCATAATAAAGCATTCAGTTTTCAGACTAGAATATTGTAAATGAAGGCAAATGCCTCTCCTTGTTCTGGCATCACCCACGTTAGCTGTTCAATAAATGTTTGTTGTCAAATTAATTTGTAGAACGTGACCTCCCTGCCTTTTTATACAATGTTTTTGCTGCCTGAAGCACTCTTTGGCTTCGCCAACTCCTCCTTGCAGACTTTCAGTTCGAGATTCATCCCCTCCAGACAGCTTCCCTGACACACCCTTCTTCCTCACCTTCCAGCTCACTCCCACAGCAACCTGTGCCTCCCACTACTACAGCACCAGCACACGGGACTGCCGGGACTTGTAGCCCTGACCACACCTCCACTGGACTGTCGATACCTGGGCTGAGGGCCTAGCACATCACAGGCACACATGAATGGATGAATCAAGGAAGTCACTTAAGGGTGAGGGGGTGTCATCAGGCAGACCATCCAATACCCAAGAAATCTGCCTGCAGATAGTTCTGCACGTTCTGTATGCAGAACGAGGATCTCTAAGGAGGTCACCACAGCGTGATACAATAGCCCACGTCACCGTAACACCCTCAGCCTCAGCACTAACACCCAGGCCTAGTCTGGATCACTACAGCAAAATGTCACAACCAAGACAGCCATTAACCTGGGGAAGGAAGGAAGAATGGCGATTGGGGGTGGACTCGAAGGGTACTTGGAGTACTGGCAATATTCTTTTTCTGAATTGGGTGCTGGTTTCATGGGTTTTCAGTTTATGATAACCCACCAAGCTCCATATTTACGTTCTGTGCACTTTTCTGTATGTATTCACAAAATTACTAAGTCATCTTAAAAAGAAATATTTAAGTAAATAATACTAGTGGGACCTGGTAAAGGAAGAACGCTGCTCTAAACCTCTGCTGGAGACTAGTCATGGTTCTCAACCTTAGAATCACCTGACGGGCTTCTACAACTCCTTATGCCCTAGTATAATCAGACCATTTCCCCCCAAATCTCAGGGACTGACTGGGACCCTGCCAACATTATTAGTTTAAACCTCCCCAGATGATCCCAATGTACAGCCACAGCTGAGAACGACTACAGAAAGAATGAACGGAGAACTCTGTTCTACTTCTGACGGCAGGAAGCCCTGATATGGTTTGGGCTCACCATCAAGCCACCCTGTGCTGATATGGAAGTATCACAATGGCACCAAGAAACACTGCCAATGGTGTCAGACACTCTCCATCACCTCCCACTTTTAAATGTGGGCATTATCTCATCACTGGGTCAGCTGCCTTCTTTCTCCAGAAGCCCAATCAGGACAAAGACTCTTTAAGATATTAAAGTTAAGGAGAAGTTTTACTCTACCTTCACTCAATCTGATAGCCTACAAATGGAAGCTTTGGAACAGCCCCAAAAGAGAGGCTACATTTCATTTCTGCCGTGGCAAATTCTCAGCTCCTCAACACCGAGACAAAAATTTTCCAAACAACATGAATGTATCAGAAGATTATGACAAACTTGGAAAATTCTCTACTTTTAAAATGAATTTGGTTTTTTAATCACAACTTTTACATCCCACAGAGATAAATTCCTTCAAATGGAATGCTTCCCTGTACTCACTGTTAGACGACTGGGACATGAAATTCCTTGAGTGGGGGAAGAAAGACATTCTCGTCTCTCACTAGGCCCCGCGTTTGTTTAGAAGTTGCTCTGTGCTGACAAGCAGGCAGGGGATGCGGCTGGCGGACAATGAAACCGGCTGTTCGCCAGGAAGGGGGGCTTAGTGGGCGCTATCTCTGGCAACGACAACACAAATGACACAGGTTTCATCTGCTGGCTCAGGTTTCTAAATCCCTGACAGGGACCTTCATCACGTCAAGGAAACGGCACAGACTCCTTGCTTTTTATTTCTGGTCAGCTTACCGCTTCCTCTCCACCCCCTCTGCCAACTTCGCAGGAATTCAAAGGCAGAGGAAGATGGGCAGGGTTCCTTTTTGAAGATAGTCAATGGCCTGCCTTTTTATTCTGTGGCAGCATCGAGAAATTTCTCTTCACCTTGCTGCCATGAAAAGAATTGCACTGCCCCCCCGTCCCTCAAAAATGGAGAATCACAAAGCAGATGCCTAGGAAACTTATCTCTATTTTTTCAAATTTAAAGCATTTAGGTTACCTTTAAGCACATGCAGTCATGTAAAGGTCAGTTTTATCAGATTTTATCAATGTCAGAAAAATATTTCTTAAATAAATAAAAATACATTTTAGAAGTACTCAGATATTTCAACCAGTTGTAACATCTCACTGTTTATCTCATTATTAAGGAGTTAAATAAAATCTTTGGTACGTGTTCATTAAATTTAAAAAAAGTAGGGGGCCGCCCAGTGGCGCAGCGGTTTAGTTCGCGCTTGGCAGCCCGGGGTTCGCAGGTTCGGATCCCGGGCGCCCGCTGACGCACCGCCTGTCAGCCACGCCGTGGCGGCGTCCCACATAAAGTGGAGGAGGATGGGCACGGATGTCAGCCCAGGGCCAGTCTTCCTCAGCAAAAAGAGGAGGATTGGCAACAGATGTTAGCTCAGGGCTGGTCTTCCTCACAAAAAAAAAAGTACTCAGCAAGATTGTAAACCCTGAAGAGGGTCCTGTGAGCCATTTCCACTGTTATTCCAGAAAGGATGTAGAAGTCCAAGGACAGCACTACCTGTAACAACATGGCTGAACATTACAAACATAAAAACGTTGCTAAAGCAGCAAAACACAACGCCTAAAGTAGGTTCCATTTAGATAAAGTTTAAAAAGGGCAAAACTAAGCCACACCGCCTGGGGACACACAGAAGGGTGGACAGGGTTACTAGGACCACAGAAGCCACGGCCACACAACTCTGGTACTCGGTGAGTACAGTGGGAGAGGTGAGGGGCTGTGACCGTGGAGCGTGTGAGTCCCGTCCGTGGTGCTGGCCATGCTCTGTCCCTTGAGCTGAGTGGTGACTGCAGGAGCATTTACTTCATAATTACTTGTTAAACTATAGGTCTGTTTTACATACTTTTCTATACAAATGTTATAGTTCAGTTTAAAATAGGCACACAAAAAAATCCAATGTTTCATGGTAAGAAATATTTTGCAGTTTAAAAAAGTCTATATTCAAAGTAATACAAAACCCAGCCTACAGACAGAGTTCACAATCTCTCTGGTTTAGAACAAGAGTCCTAAGCTCCAAGGCTTACGGGGACCCGGCAGGGAACATAAAGAAGCAGGGCAGGTCCCACAGAGACTGGAGAGCAAGCCCGCTCTGAAGAGGAGAGCGCCTGCCTAGCTTCAACCCGCTATGTGGGAATGAAAGCCTCTTTCAAGAAGCCAGAAA
This sequence comes from Tapirus terrestris, assembly GCA_004025025.1. Taxonomy (NCBI): domain Eukaryota; kingdom Metazoa; phylum Chordata; class Mammalia; order Perissodactyla; family Tapiridae; genus Tapirus; species Tapirus terrestris. The sequence goes on along the minus strand of PVID01010147.1, from coordinate 48,090 downwards.
GAAGGATTTTATATGACATCTCCCAATTTCTAAATACCAGCAACTAATTCAAAATTTATTAAAAAACACTGCGTAAAATCAAACAAAATACGTCTGTCGGCCAGACACAGACTGAGGGCTATCTTCCTTGAGCTAAAGGCTTCTCTTTTCTATCTGCTTCAAAGTCCACTCCCTTCTCTCATTCAGAAAAACTCCACTGAGCACCCACTATGTGCCAGGAACTGGGGTACACAGAAAACACTGCCCACCATATTCACAGCAGACAGTTAATAAACACCCAATCTGCTCCTTCCCATACCTTTCCATCTCCAAAAACAGCAAAACCTGGGAATCATCCTCACCTCCTTTCAGTCCCCACATCTAATCCTTCAGGAAATCCTGTCAGCTCCACCACCCTACGAGATCCAGAACCTAACCAATTCTTATCACCTCTACCACCACCACCACCACCTCTTGCTCAGACTCCTCTGGTCTCGCTGCTTCTATCCTCTCTCCCTACTGTCCACTCTCCATACCCCAGCCAGAGGGATTCTTGTAAAACCAAAACCACTCTCCAGCTGCTTCTCCTCTCACTTGGCGTAAAATCCAAAGCTCTAACCGTGGCCCAGCCCTACACAATCTCACCCTTAAATGAGACTTGAGCGTTCTTGAGAAAGGGATTCTGGGCTAGACAAGTCCATTCTTTCTTAACCTTTCATAATTTCCTTGAAGTTTTCTAGTAAATTTCCTTCTTAAGAATACTTACCTTGTCCTGACAAGCAAAGGGACTGTAACATGGTACAGGCTCTGTGACAAGTGTTCATAACCCATAACTCAGGAAGGATATCTGAGAGACAGACTCCCACATGTACAGAGACACATTAATACTTTGTAATAGCTTAAAAAGAAGAAGTTATTTCTTCAAGAAGGTCTGAGGGAAACTAGGATTTTCCCGAAGCTAGACCAACAGAAATGGGGCCAGGAGACTGCCCCAGAAGCCCCAGCCGGCAATGGCCAAACGCTCGGAAGAGCACCATTTGTCCTCACAGCAATCTTCAGAGCACGGGCTCTGGAAGCAGACAGATGTGGGTTCAAACTGCAGCTCTGCTGCTTACTAGCTGGTCACCATAGGCAAGTTGTGTAACTTTCTGAGACTATCTCTTCAGACACAAACGGAGAATGAGACTTCCTCTTGGGAGTGAAAGGCTGTAATCGGCGTAGGGGCCCAGCACACAACAGGCTCTCCATACGGCAGCTCCAGCCCCGATAAGGCTGACACCACAAGCCTCACAGTTCTGCCAGAGGCCACACGGTTTCCTCTCTCTCTGACAGGCCACAATCCTGGATCGACAACCAGGACCAGGGCATTCTGGCAGCATGACACACGATGATTTTGGCTTAAGTCCAAACCCTGTTCAGTGGACGGTCATCTCCAAAAGTGTAATAAGGCTGCCAGGAAAATTGGACTTGTTTTTTAAAAAAATCACTTTATAGCCACTTTTTCTATTTTGTCAGGTGAAAAACCCCAGCCTCATAGCTGGGGCCCACATTTGCTGATTGCTAAAGCACTTCAATCAGAAAAGCTGGGTTTTTATTTTGTTTGCAAAGACAACACTAATGGTGCCAAGAGAAAAACAGCAGTGCAACAAACACAAGTCATACGGCATCTTCACAACGAGGAGGCGTCAGTGCACCGGGCAGGGGAGAACAGCTCCTCCCACAAGTGGTACGCACCAATGGCCCTTCGGAAGTTCTCCATCAGCACTTCTGTCTTCTTGATCTCCGTAGAGTAAACTTCGCTCCCCACCATCGGGCAGAAAGGGACCTTACTACCCAGCTCCTGAGCAATAGCCAGAGCTAGAGCTGTCTACAGAAAAAAAAAAAAAAAATGGAAATGCACTTGTTTTACATTCTTGAAAATACAATAATTCAGAAACATATACTATAAAATAAATTACTAACCACGAACAACTGAAAATCTAGTCCTTTTAGTTTTAACATCATTTGGCATATTCCACACAATAAAAATTTGATGGCTTTTGTGGACGGTCGGTTTATAACATAAATGGCATCTTCCATCATCCCTGTAATCACAACAGTTGTCATTCACTGAGACTCACCCAGTGCAGGCAAAACCCTAAGTGCTTCACATGATCCTCCCACTCACCCTCTGAGGTGGACACTATGACTCTCCCATTCTACAAATAAGGAAACTGAGACACAGAGAGACAAATAACACAGCCTAAGGAGCACCATCTAGGAGACGGCTGAGTGGAGACAAACTGTGGGGCAGGGTTCCAGAGATTGAGTTCCCATCACAGTTAGTGCAGTATTCCAAAACTGTTCCCTCAGTATCAAAACAGCGTTCTGACCTAATTGGTCTTTGAGACACTGCTTTGTTTTTACAGATACAGGAAGACACCAAGATCTCCAACCCATCATAAATCAATAATCAAAGAAAGAATTCCATGATGTTCACTTTATGTTAAGTGGCCCACAAATAGTGAGGAATGATATACAAGCTAGGATTCCGAAGCAATGAGCTGGTCTTAAGTTACACTTGAACAAGCCCTAGTAAACTACAAATTGATTTTTGGTAAGATAACTACAGTTGGCAGACACTAAACAGAAGCTGATTTAACCGACGTATGGTTAAATATCAAGTATGGAAAGTCAATGCTTTAAAGCTGGTCCAGGACGCCTTTTAATGCCATTTTGACCTTTTCTCAACTTTGAAACAAAAGCCTGAGTAAGATAGTTCCCAAGGTATATGGGCTAACGAAGAAGAGTTTGCTACAGAAAAACAAGGTACATCCCTGAGACAGTGTTTATTTTGTGGTGGTTTTTTTTTGCTGAGAAAGAGTTGCCCTGAGCTAACATCTGTGCCAATCCTCCTCTATTTTGCACGTGGGTTGCCACCTCAGCATAGTTGAGAAGTGGTGTAGGTCCGTGCCCGGAATCCAAACCTGTGAACCCGGGCCACTGAAGCAGAGCACACGAACTCAACCACTATGCCACGGGGCTGGCCCCTGAGACAATGTTTTAAAACCGGCCCAGTAAAGCTTCCTCTTACATTTTCTTCTCAATGCCCTTTTGGTGATAGTTTTGAGACAGTAGAATCCACTAAAGAACTGGCATACAGCCTAGCACAGAAAGCACTGGCCCAGGGGACAGAAACTGAATTTTAGTCCTGGTTCTGCCAATAGTTTTCAGTGTGACCCTGGGCATATGGCACATCTCTGGTGCCCAATTTTCTCATCTGTCATATGAGAGTCATGGGTTAGATCAGAGGTAGCAGAGTGGTTGCCCAGACTGGTCCTGTTTTGGCCTGCATAATCTCATGTGCATTTTCAAACTCAGTTCATTCGCCATTTTCGTGCTTGCATCAAGGCACTTTCCTCATCCCCGCTGCCTGTCTGAGTAGCCATGTGAGTTTGTGACCTCGAGGCTGATACCTCGAAAGCTGTCATCTCTGGTGCTCTAAGGGCACAGTGAGACAAGCAGCACTCTAACACCAGAAATTCCTGTGGGAGCCACAGGCTGGCCACGTCCACCTCCTATCCAAACTCCGCCACCTTCCCAGTGATTCCTCTCGTCCAGGTGTCACTACATAGGCCCCAATTCCCCACTCTCGGCTGCAGACTTCAAAGTTAGTGACCATATCTGATCAATGGCATCCCCTCACCTCTACCAAATACAGAAGAGATGATCAATATACCTCCATTAAAATATGATAAATACTTAGTTAAGAAATGCTTCAGTGTGCCTAGTTTCCTCCATTTAAAGGCTCCCAGAAGACTAGTATATGATATGGCTACTATACATACTATACATATATATACCTACTATATAATACTAGATCACTTGCATGAGAGATCTCATTGAATCCTCCCAACTAGCGTATGAACTTGATAATCTAGCTTGTATTTTATAGATTTAGAAACTGAAACTCAGAAATTACCAACTCACCCAAAGTCAAACAGCAAGCAGCAGGGCCAGGTGCAAACCCCAACCTCCAAGACATTATTTCTCTGTGCCCACCCCCCATGCAAGCAGCAAGGGGCACACAAAAAAGAGGTTGTTGCCGAAAGAAGATTAAAGAAATCTACTTTATTTTCAATCTCATCTGAACATCTCCTTCTAAAACCCAAACACGAAGCTCCATTGTAAGAGTGTGAGGTCCTCAAGAGTGGAAGAGCCATACGAACCAGGTATTTGTGTCTCTACAACAAGCACCATATTCCTGCCTGTCGCACAGTTAAGCTGCCTCAATTTTGGGGCCCATCAGCACACTATAAAGCAGGAGAGTTACCACATGCCTTCACACACATCGAAAGGAACTGGACAAACCTGTAAGTGCTGAGAACTTCTATTTCCTGGGAGAAAAACAGTACAATTTTACAAAAAGAATGAAGGACTTACACTTCCAGCCATATGGCACACTAGAGCCAGTAAAATTCCTTCCTGTTACAAAACATCTAGAAATAAACAAGAAGAAATTCAGAGTAGTAAACTACCACTGCCTTGAAAGTTCACAGGGTATTTGACAGATACCAGAAACCCCAGCACAGTGTAGTGTTAAGACAGAAACCCCAGAATAAAACGGAATCTTGAAGGGCCACACATCAGTGTAAAAGGTGGGCCATAAAAATACCTGAGGCAAAAGGTATAAATTTGTCAGTCTTACCCTGGCTCTGGGTAAGGAAAACGTCTCCCTGGCATGCTCTCAAACAGATTCAGGACTGGTCTCTACACTACATGATGGCCAGAAAACCCACGCCACAAAAATCCACATCAAGTGCCTGGGCTGGTAGCAAAGCAGGGCTCCACCCAAGTCCTCTTAAGAAGCACTCAGCTAACTTCAGAAGATTAGAGAAACCTCGCAGATTTGATCAGTTAGACATGAGTTCACAAGCAGATACAGAATACAAAATAAACAAACTGTTTCACGTACAAGGAACAAGAGGCCATCAAAAGCAGACAGATTTGGAGCCAGCCCTGGTGGCCTAATGGTTAAGGTCGCACGCTCCACTTCGGCGGCCCGGGTTCGGTTCCCAGGCGTGGACCTATACTACTCGTCTACCGGTGGTCACGCTGTGATGGAGGCTCACGTACAGTATAGAGGAAGATTGGCAACAGATGTTAGCTCAGGGTGAATCTTCCTCAGGGGAAAAAAAAAAAAAGCCAGATTTTGAAGGAATGAAAAAAACAGAAATTCAAAGGAAGGTGCTTCTTCTTAACAACAACAACAAAAAAGCAAGCTAATATATGTAGAAGAAATGACAGATTTAGAAAATCACCATTTTGCAACCATCAATACGATGACCAAAAAGGCGCTGCCCATCAGCGAATGCTACAACCACAGGGTAAAAGGACATTCGCAGGGCCCCCAAGATCACTTCACAGTGGCTTACTGATCACAAAGGGAGCCAGCACCTTCACAGTGGAGCTCGGGACAGCCTCCTGTTGTAACGCAATGGAAGAGTGCCACGTCTCCTGCGCAGGGCTCTGCCAGAGTGCTCCACGTGCCACACAGAGGCAATCAGACCATCGCTGGAGGACGCGCTGCAAGACAACTGCCCTGGACTCTTCACAACGCCAACGTCACGAAAGAAAACAACACAAGAAAGCTGGGGAGGGCCACTGCTCGAGAAAACAAGAGACTAAAGAGACATAATGAGTGCAACATGTGATCTCTGATTATATTCTGAATGTAAAAAAATGAAACAGCCCAAAACTGAAAAGACTTGGAGAAGTTTTTTTTGTGTGTGTGAGGAAGACCAGCCCTGAGCTAACATCCATTGCTAATCCTCCTCTTTTTTGCTGAGGAAGACTGGCCCTGGGCTAACATCCGTGCCCATCTTCCTCTACTTTATATGGGACACCGCCACAGCACAGCTGACAGGCAGTGCGTCGGCCGGCGCCCAGGATCCGAACCCACAAACCTCGGGCTGCCAAAGCACGAACTAAACCACTGCGCCACTGGGCGGGCCGCAGAGAAGTTTTGATATAAACAAGACATTAGCTTATACGGTGAAGAGCGTGAAATTTCTTGGGTGTAATGATGGATTCGTGGTAATGTAGAAGAATATCCTTGCATTTACTTTCAATAGTTCAGAAATAAAATAGAGAAAAAGTAAATGTCACAAAATATTTATAATTAGTTATCTACATGTAGGACATAGAGGGGTTCATCATACAATTCTTCTAACTCTTTCGTAGGTTTCAAACCTTTCAGAATGAAAAGGAAAATATTCAGCGGATTGGATCAAACAGCAGCTTGGTCACAGCTACTAGACAATCAGACTAGAACAGAGGTCTAAAGAAATTACCCAGAAAGCAGCAGAGTCAAAAAACAGAAAAGACGAAAAAGAGGTTAAAAGACAAAGAAGATGAAATGAGAAGCTCCAGCCCAGGGTTCCCAGTCTTGACACTGTCGACATTTTGAGCTGGATGCCTCCTTGCTGTAGGGACTGCTCTGTGCATCGCAAGATGTTTAGCAGCACCGCGGCCTCCACCATGAGATACAGCAGCATTCCCCACCCAACCACGCCGTGACAACCAAAAACTTCTCAACATTGCCAAATGTCCCTTGGAGGGCAGAGTTGCCCCAGGTCGAGAACCTCTGCAGTCAAACCTCATCTAACCGGAGTTCCAGAAGGAAAGAACATCTGAAAAGATGAAGGCTGACAATTTTTCAGAACTAATTAGAGACATAATACTCAGATCCAGGAAGCACAATTAATATCAAGCAGGAAAAATAAAAGTAAATTCACTCTTTGACATATCATAGTGAAACACCAAACATAAAACTACCTCAAAAACATCCAGAAAATTGGGGCCAGCCCAGTGGTGCAGTGGTTTAGTTTGTGCTTTGGCAGCCCGGGGTTCACAGGTTTGGATCCTGGGCGCCCACCGATGCACTGCTTGTCAGCCATGCTGTGGTGTCCCATATAAGGTAGAGGAAGATGGGCACGGATGTTAGCCCAGGGCCAGTCTTCCTCAGCAAAAAGAGGAGGATTGGCAATGAATGTTAGTTCAGGGCTGGTCTTCCTCCCACCCCCCCCCAAAAAAAAATCCAGAAAAAAAAGACAAAATCCTCAAAATTAGACTTCTCAAAAGCAACAATAGAAGCCAAAAGGTAGCAAATATCATTGAGAGAAATAGCACTGAGACAAAATACCTATCAACTGAATTATACATCCAACATAACTATCTTTCAAAACAAGGGCAACTACAAACTTGGTTTTGCCACCAACAAACTTCCAGAAGGAACTTCTAAATGAGGTACTTTAAGGAGAAAAAGGGAGGGAGAGTGAGGGTCTAAGATGTAAGACGGAATAGTAAGCAAATAAATGGCAACTACATTGGACAAGTTAATGTCGCCTGCCTGCAGAAGCTCACGTTTATGCGGCACTTTAAAATTTAAAAAAACTTTTTCACAAGGAAAGCAATTCTGTTGTGAGACACCAATATAAGATACACTATCAATTAACTTTTATGATTTCAGAATGATAACTACAGTCATTAGCTTTCTGATAACTGCCTGAAACAGGCAAGGTGTGCTCTGCTTCAGGAAGGCTAAGGGGCTGCCTCGGGCCTCGGCAAGTCAGCACCAGAGCTGGAATTAAAGCCTATTTCTTTACAAACACAATCCCAAGCTCCTACTCTCTGTATCAAGTGGCCCTTTGAAGAACCTATGGGGCTCAGACTGGGGACGCTGGTACATTTCAAGCATCTGGCCAGTCCCCTCACGGATCCCAACAAGCCATCCTGCGTCCTCTGCCTGGAAGGCCCTCTTCTGCCCTGCAAAGCCAAATCCTCTCCCAGCTCTGCAGGGCAAATGTCAAGTCTCAGCAGCTTGACCAGCCCTCAGCGCCACCTCCTGCTCAAATCCCAGCTGAATTTCACCTCAGTCAACAGCTCGCAGCTCAGTGTTCAACTGAAGCATTTTGTGCTGTCATGATTTCCTCTCTGCCCTGGGCAGACTACAAGCCCCTTGAAGATAAAAATCATGTCTCTAATTCTTTTTCTTTTTTTTCCCAACTCTCACACAGCCAGAATAGTGCTGGGTGAAGTCAGCATTTGCAAAAACACTTGCTGACTGAGTTTCTTTCCCCATCAAGGAAGATGTCACTCCCAAGACTTTATGAAGCCCTAGGCCAACAGAAATGTACTTCTAAAGCAAAGGAGACTTGAAAGAGATAAAGGACAAATTCTAGAGACAATGAGACCCCCTCCAAGGACTTCATTCTCTCTTCTCTGGAGGTCAGCCAGGATAATCTGAATTTTAGAAGCATGGATTTTAGATACTCAATTGTATTATTGCACATTAGTTTTAAAAACATACATATAACCAATGTAGCTAAACAAAGACTAGTTAAGACATGAATTCAATTTGGCTTAGACATTATGATCATTCTCTTGGGTAGATTAAAAAAATGAGAGAAAATGAGTACCTTGCCAGTTCCAGGAGGTCCTGCCAACAAGACAGCTCTTCCAGCCATTTTCTTGCTTTTGATTAATTCTACTATCACACCACATGCCTAGACATCACAATGGAAAGAAATAATGCATCAATATTAAAATGTTTCACAGGGGAAAAAGTCCAGTTTCTGGTCCACACAATTCACAAACTCATTCAGTTAACACTGAGTGCCAGTGCACTGCAGGCACTGTTCTAGGTGCTGAAGGCAGTGGAGCGCAGGACAGAAAAGCCTTGTGCTCACGGAGCTCACGCCAGTGAGTGGAGGAGACAGACAGACACAAAAACACTGCACAAGATCGCTACTATGAAGAAAAAGAGTAACAAGAGAGCAAGTGGCTGGGGGCAGAGGTTACTCTAGAAAAAGTGATCTGGGAAGGCATCTTTGATGACATTACATCCGATATGTGAAGCTCTGGGCTGGGGAGGGGTCACTGTTCCAGGCAAAGGAAACAGTAAATTTGAAATATGGGAATGAGCTTAGCACGTCCAAGGGACAGAAAGGCTGCAGTGACCCAAGTTTAGTAAACAAGGACAATGGGAGGATGAGGTTGAAGAGGCAGACAGGGGCCAGAACTCAGAACGGAATCTTATAGTCCATAGTAAATTTTAGATTTTATTCTACACGTAATGGGAAGCCACTGAAAAGGTCTTAGGCTATGTGTCATGTTATAAAGATTTGTTAAGATCTTGATGGCTGCTGTATGGAGAATGGACAGTGGGGATACAAACAGGAGCAGTGATTTTTAGCCTGGGGCCTAAAGACTTTAGACTCCAGGGGCCCACACAGCTTCTGTAATTAGAAATGAAACTGGAAACAAAATTGTGTGTATATGTACGTATGTGCATTTTTCCAGGGAAAGGATTCACTGCTTTCATCAGATTCCCAAATTAACCCATTGAGAGTTAAGAAGCAATGGCACACACTGCTAGCTGGCCATCAGTTAACTAACCAGAATGCTGCAAAGCAAATGCTGTGCATGAGGTTAAACCTGCGGCACCAGAAGATTCAATGAATGCCTTTCGAATCTCAGGATGAAATTATGTGATCGTTTGTTGGTGTATTTTAAATACATTCTAACTCTGAATATTAAGCCATTTACAGCATATATATATGTACATTATATACACACATACATACACACACACATATACATATGTATGTATATATAGATGTATGTGTGTGTGTGTGTGTATACACAGATCCCATAAATGGATTACTGATTTTATATATTTTAGAATATTTAACTATAAAGGAGTAAAGCTGAGACGTTTACACTTACTGAACACCTATATCCCAGGACTACATAATACAAAGTTTCTTACACTGATTTAATAACCTAATGATTGTCTACGAGGTGCATTCTCCTTGCCTTAGGGCAAGCCATAGCTCTTCTCTCTGGATGGTGTCCACACTGTACCCCACTGACAGGGTTTTGTGAACACATCTTATCTCCTCTAACACCATTCTCCACAGTCTGTGGAGAAGCACCATGGTCTCGCACTTAGCCCCTCAAAAAATGTGGGTCCAAGGAAGGCATGTAGATGTGATATTCCATTTCTGAGTCAGCTAGAAATGCACAGTGCCCTTAATAGAGCCTAGAAGTTCTTCTTCAGGTGCTGCATTGCTAAAAAGATAAAAGAACCACTATGGTCTTTCCACAGAACCGCGTGACATCAGAATCCTCAACACTGGAGCTCTTCAGGAAACTCCAAAGAGGTAGAAGAGACTTCCCGAACCTTGGCTATGTATTCTTATTCACAGACTAGGACCACTTCCATTTCATCTCGCTCAGTTTCGTCGCCTTCTCTCTACTGAGATATGTTCAGTGAATTCTACAATTTAAAAATGATGAACTGAAAGGGCCTTTAAAAGATCACCTAGCTCTCATCATTCAGACGAGGCTATTAAGCACCAGGGAGGCTGCTGATGTGACCAGAGTTATACAAGGACCCGGTAGCTGAGCTGGGATGCCTATTAATTCAGTGAGTAAATACCGAGCCTCTGTGATGAGTCAGGCTCTGGGTATATAACAGTATTACCTGGTCTCTATCCTCAGGAAGCTCATATTCATACCGAGGCGTACAGCATCGGTTAAAAGCACAGATTCTGGAGTCAGATAGACTTGGGTTTAAATCCTTGCTCTACCAATTACCAGCTGAGTGAGCTCTGACCTACCTACACAACTCTGTGAACCACACCTTCCTTATCTGAAAACAGCAGTCCTAATATAGTAGTGGCACAAATGCTGAAGAGTGTATGGGTAAAGTGTACTAATGTCTGCAACTTTGAAATGCAAACGTGGACTGGTGGATAGATAAATGTGCAGCACCATGGATAAATGGTGGACGGATATGATAAAGCAATAGAGTAAAATATTAATTGCAGAATTTAGGTACACAGGTAATCACTATACAAGTCTTTCAACTATTCTGCATGTCTGAAAAGTGTCATAAGAAAGTGGGGAAGGAACGATGATTAGGGCAGAGGTGAACAACACGACAATGGAGACAGAGCTGCTTGGCACAGTGCTTGGCACCTAGAAAGCATTCAAGCAGTTAGCTACTTGCAGTAACAGGTCCTCGGTAAGTGGAAGCTGGATGAAAAGACATTTCAAAGTCACCCTGACTCTGTCAATATTTCCTTTTTTGAAAGATCATGCTCAAAATGGAAACCAGAGGCTTTCCTTTGGCCCTTTGCATTAGCACAATTAGGCTACGAGGCAACAGTCTTAACCTCGTTATTACTTAATGGTTTCTGTGCGTGTTAACCCATGTCAGAGGCAAGAGTCATGGGTCTGACCTTAGCACTCAGCAAGCTGAGAGGGTGGCTGTAACTATCATAGAGAGAGCACTGGTTTGGGAGGCAGAAGTACACATGGGCGCAAACCCCAGCGTCACCATTACTAAACTGAGTGGCAAGTGGGTAGGCGAAGTGACCTCTCCCACTCTCAGTTTTTTCATCTGCTAAAAAATACAAAGAGCTTGAATAGTTTTGTGATTACAGTGTAGGTGAAAGGACTTGGCATCACTGCCACTTAATCAAAGTGGATTTCATTGGAATGACCAAAAAGGATGCTAGGGGTGCGGGTAGAGCAGATTGCTCCTCTCTGTAACTCCCACTTCCCTCCTCCAGCCCCGAGGCGGCCCTGGGAACCAAAGAGAGCTTTCTCAGGCGGAGCACTTCCCTACTTTAAACCCCCCACGGCCTCCCACTGCGCTCCTTGGCATGGCCGACAAGGCCCTGCAGGAAGTGAGCCCACCAAAGTATAACGAGTATTTCGTGTACTGGCTTAACAGTTCCTCGTCCGCCTCTCATCACACCGAAGTGCAAGCTCCATGCGAGCGGGGCCCTCATCCACCTCCTTCCCCGCTGTGCCCCGGCGTGGCGCGGAGACGGCGGCGCGGAGAGGGGCGCTCCATCGGGACCCGCGGGTCGCCACCTGTTCCCCCGGGACGGGCCCTCCCCAGCCCCGCGCGCGCCCGACCGCCGGGCCGTCGGCCACACCTCGCGCGCGTTCTCCTGGCCCACGAGCCCCGAGGCCGCCTGCTTGGCCAGCCCGCTCTCGTCCAGCCCCAGCCCCTTCACGTGGCTGTGGGACGCGATGCGCTGCGTCTTCGTGGTGCTCTTCACCTCCTCAATCTTCATCTCGCCGAGCCGGAAGGCACCACGGCGCGGAGAACCGGGAGCGAGTCCCCCACGCCAGGCGCCTGGGTTACCACGCGGCCGTTACCAGGGCGGTTTGTCAAGGCCCGCCTTGGCCGGCACTCCATTGGCGGAAGCGGGAACGCCCCTGCTCCCCATTGGCTCAGGGCTGCGCCCATCGCGGCTGCCGGTAGGGCTCCGCCCACCCACTTCCGGCTGTGTCGCGGCGTCGGCTTTCCGTCAGCCGGCGCTTCCTGCTCCGGCCTGGGGGCGAGAGCGCGGCGGGGTCACGGCCGGAGTGTGACCTGGGGCGTGTGGCGCTGCGCCGCGGGGGGGCCTGGAGTCCGGCGCCGGATCGTGCCATCTTATCCGTCTTTGCATGTGAACGTCGTATCCTGCGGCGAGGCTCAAGTTCTCACCTCCGTTTTGGAGACAGACAGACGGAGGTTTAGAGCTGAAGCTTTGACTTGTGCTCGCGGAGCTGCTTCAGAGGCCGAGCCTCTGCATCTCCCCGGGAGGCCCAGCTCGGCCGAGCCCCCTCCCCTGGCTCCTACGGGAGCCGCCGCGGAACTTCCCTGCCTCTGCCTCCTGCCCTCCCTGTATCTAAGTTCGCTGTGAAGAGCATCTTAGTTTCCAACTCTTCACCCCTGTGAGGCAGGACAATTCCTAATAGAGAGAAAGACGCAGGCTGACAGGGCCCAGTAACCTGCCCGAGAAGGCACCGCAAATAATCCGAACTGGAACTCCAGCTGAGGACTTCAGGCTTCATAGCCTGGACAACCCTCCTCCCATCAGCCTGCAAACGTGTCCTGTCGGGTTCCATAAGGATATTAACACTGCCTGCACCATCCATCCAGTCACTCAACAAACATTGGTTAGCGGCTTCTGTGAGCCAGACACCACAATGCACTGGGGATACAGAGATGAAATACAAAATCTCCAGCCTTGACAAGTTTAGCCGTTAGTTGGGAAACTTGCAGCATGAGGTTTGCTGGAGCAGGTACACTCACGTGGTGTGCAAGCCCAGAGCAGGGTTATCCTGAACAGCCTGGAGAGCTGGGGAAGGCATCATGAGGAGATAATGCCTGGGCCAAATCCTGATGAATGGGTAAGACTTCGTCAGAAGCAGATGGTATGTCACCATTTTACAGATGAGTAAACTGAGGTCTAGAGAAAGGAGGGACTTGCCCAGAGTTTAGGAGAGCTTGCATTAGGGTTGAGACAGACCTGAAGTCAAATCCAGCTGTGGCAGTTTTTGACTCTCACATCTCTTTGTACTTCTCCTTTATGACTTTTCAATCTAGCTTTCTAATTATTTGCAAGATTATTGGGTCAATGTTTATCTCTCCCACTAAACTGCAGGCGTTATGAGAGTGTAGACCACATTTGTGTTCATCATTTTAACCCCAGTGCCTGGCACACAGCCTGGTTCACAATTAAGGCTTCTTATAAATTCAAATAAGATTCTAGACCCCCACATACACACTTGAAGTCATGCAGTTTTGCTGCATGTATTTTACACACTGGGTTTTATGGGACTGGTAACGGTTTCTGTCAATGAATAGAACCTTTTGGCATTCTCAAAGCCTGAAAGAGTAGAGGCGATGCCTTGGAAGGCTGAGGTTGTTACCTGTGGCCTGTGATTCACCAACCCTAGGGATATCACCTCTAGGACCGCCCAGAAGGTTGCTTAGCATCTCATTGACTTATTCGTGGTCATGATGCATAAGTGAGGAGCAATTCCTTTCACCATGTGGAAGAGGAAGCCTTTCCCCCAACTAGTAGTCAAAGTGAGCTGCCCTATGGGACTAACTTCTTTGTGTATTGTCCAGTTAGGAGAGAAGACTTTTCTTACATTTGTTATTTTAAGCCCCAAGCTTTGACACAAAGAGAAGAATTTCCTTCTAGCCAAATATGGAGGTGGGGGGCGAGATAAGGACTTTAGAGATCAGAGGAATCCCTAGAAGCACTTGGTCCAGTGGTTTTCAAACCACATTCCCTGGAGTTACAGAACTCTTTTGTGGCCAGTATGAGTGGGGAAGGGGAAGGCTAAGAATGCAGGATACCAGTTGGATGCCCCTGCCTCCCCTTCCACCCGAGCTGTTCCATTTTTTGACTGCTAAAGAACGGTTCAAAAATCACTGATCTGGCCTAGCATTCTCACTTTACAGGTAAGGAAACTGAGGCCCTACGATGGGATGGAGTTTGTCCAAGGTCACAAATTGAGCAATTGCCTGACACAGGCCCAGACCCCATATCCGGTGTGCAAAGAAGCTGGACCTGGTTGCAGAGCCAGACAGTTCCTTTCATTTTAGCAGAAGACTATGTGGTGGGCCAATATCCCAGACACACAAGGTGAATGACAGGCAGGTGAGGCCACAGTAGTTGATATGGGTTATTTTGCCTACCCATCATCCATCCGACTTTTTCTGGCTACCATCACTCAAATTTTCTGTAGAGAACAACCCTTCCCCCACTTTGAGTCCAAGTGGTTTGGATGGGTTGACCCCACTTCCCAGCTTTGTTTCAGGGATGGACACAGGACCTGCCTGGCCTATGAAAGTATCCCATCCTTGTGGACATGGTGATTGGTGTGGGAATGTGAGTGAGCAGTCCAATGACAGTCCTTGCACTTTTACTGGAAATATCAGGAAAGAGAACTTGGGTCATGGGTTTTGAGGTCATTTTTGCCACTTCCTGGGAAGCCAACACAAAAGAAAGGAAAGCTGACAGATTCCTGATGAAATCCTTTACATTCCCAGACCAAGCCTTGCCCTACTTGCAATGTAATATGGCACTGACATTGGGGCTTAAAAATAGTTTGAGTTAGGTTTCTGTCCGTGGGTACTGAAAATCAGTGCAATGACACATATACAAGTAATTGTGTGGACTGCTACATTCCAGAATTGTGCTGTGTGACAACCCCAGACCTGCCAGCTCTCTCATTCTCTCACTCCCATGACCCTTGCTCTTTCACCTCCAGTCCCTCAACCCTTCTTTTCTCCAGTCCAAGCTTGATCATCTCAGCCACTTGGTTTTCAACCCTTCTGCTCCCTCCTTTCCTTGACTTCTTTCACCCCTGACCTTTGAACCCACAAGCCCAGGTCAAGCCTACCTCTGCCTTCTCCACTGCCTCATGAAGGCTGCTGTGTATGGCAGGAGGCAATTATCCAGTGGTCCCATGGAGCCATTACACTGTCATGGTCTTCAGCCAAGGCTGAGCCATCAGAGCTGCCCAAGTAATGATGAGAATATTAGTTCAGCAACAGTAATAGAGAGACACAAAATAATAGTAAATTATACAAAATAGAAGTTACTTTTTCTCACATAAAGTCCAAGCAGGCATTCCACCTGGTGGGCTGACTCTATAATCGTTAAGGACCTGTCCTCCTTCTGTCTTGCTGGTCTGCCATTCCACACACATGCCTTCTATTGCATGGTCCAAGATAGCTGCTCGAGCTCCCCCCAAAGAGGCTGCATTTGAACCAGCGAGAAGGAGAAAAGGGGGAAGGGGTGGATACGCTCCTTCCCTTTGACCTTGACCTCAAGTTGCACCATTATTTCTACTCCTATCCCAATGGTCAGACTTAGTCAGATAGCTACAAATAGCTGCAAGGGAGGCTGGGAAATGTATTCTTTAGCTGGACAGATATGTGCCCAGCTAAAAATTCGATTCCTATGTAAAAAGGGGGAGACGATATTGGGAAACAACTCTCTAAGATTCTATCTGCCAGGCATTGCAGGGTTCTCCTTGTGTCCTGACTCAAAGGCAGACGTGACCTCCCTCCTAGCTGAGGTTACCCTACTAACTTGGTTCCAGATAACAATCTGGGCCCCACTCCATCTCTCAGAAGCCTCACTCCACCCGTTACCCTCCTTTGCCTGTATTTCTATCTATTCTTCTGGATCATTCCCCACAGGATATAAACATACTCAATCTTAACCATCTCAATACACACATCATATCCAATGGTGAAAGACTGAAAGTTTTTTCCCTAAGATCAGACACAAGACAAGGATGCCTGCTTTCACCACTTCTATTCAACAAAGTATTGGAAGCTCTAGCCAGAGCAATCAGGCAAGAAAAAAAATAAAAGGCACCCAAATTGGAAAGGACGAAGTAAAATACCTCTGTCTTCAGATGACATAATCCTATTCATAGAAAACTCTAAAAATCTACACACCCCAAAAAAACCTGTCAGAACTAATAAATTCAGCAAAGTTGCAGAATATAAAACAACACACAAAAATCAGGACATAAACATAATCTTTCCCATCTTAAAACATACACTGACATTTTTTGCAGAAATAGAAAAACCTATCCTAAAACTCATATGAGATTTCAAGGGACTCCGAATAGCTAAACAATCTTGAAAAAGAAAAACAAAGTTGGCAGTCTCTTACTGCTTGATTTCAAAACTTACTACAAATCTACAGTAATCAAAACAGTGTGATACTGGCATGAGGATAGACATGGAGATCAATGGAATAGAATAGAGAGCCCAGAAATAAACCCTCACAAAAACAATCAGGGTGCCAAGACTATTCAATGGGGAAAGGACAGTCTCTTCAACAAATGGTGCTGGGAAAACTGGATATCCGCATACAAAAGAAATAAGTTGGAGGGGCTGGCCTGGTGGCGTAGCGGTTAAGTTCACAACTCAGCTTCAGCGGCCCGGGGTTCACAGGTTCAGATCCTGGGCGGCGACCAATGCATGGCTTGTCGAGCCATGCTGTGGCAGCGTCCCATATAAAGTAGAGGAAGATGGACATGGATGTTAGCTCAGGGCCAGTCTTCCTCAGCAAAAAGAGGAGGGTTGGCAACGGATGTTAGCTCAGGGCTAGTCTTCCTCACAAAAGAAAAAAAAAAGAAATAAGTTGGACCCTTATCTTGTCCTGTGTATCTCTTCATCTGGCTGTTGATTCACATCCTTTGTAATGCTAAAAAATAAAATTCAACCGAATAAATTTAAAATATATTATTAGCTTTATTCAACAATTCATGAATCAGGCAGCATCCCTTCTAGCAGATAGAAAGGAGCTCTGAGCACCTGTACAAAATGAAAGACTTATAGGCAGAAGGGAGCAGGAACAAGGGAGTTATCGTAGGCAAAAAAGCAGGTTGCTTATGGCAAGATCACTTTCCAATAGCGGATGGCAGGGGTCTATCAGGCAGATTATGTAACTAGTGCTGACTCAGCAATTCCTGATTGACTGGTTTAAGGCTCCATCTCTGGGAGAGCCGAAACTGTAATTAAGTCTCCGTTTGGTGACTTGGGTCTCGGCATAAGAGATTCCATTTTGGGCGTGTTGTCTTGTTTTTAACAATTTCCCCCTTTTGTTCAGATTCTCAGCCTAACTGAGAGATGTGATAAAAATTTAGGGCATTAGGGCTACTCCCAGCTACCACTCTGGAGTTCTCACAGTTCTTTGCTGAATCTCTGTGTGGCATTCACGGGTCACAATGTCAGGTTCCCGTTCTTTAAGCTGGCCATTCTCTTTGTTCCTTTTCTGACGTTCTAGTCTTAGGGAGATCATTTGCTTGTTCGTTAGTGGCTGCACACATACATTTAAGGCATTTGAAAGAATACATCTCACCAGGGAGACTACTAGGATTGTAATAAGCAGGATAATTCCCAATATCTGGAGTGCATTTCAGAGTCATGGTTCTCAAGACCCAACCAATCAGAATCAAATAAAGGAGCCACTTTTTTAAGCTAACCGGCTTATTCAGTGATCTTATGTTCCCACATCCTCACCAGCATTTGGAATCATCCACCTTTCTGATTATTGCCAACCTAATTGGTATGCTTGCTATTTCAGCCCTGGGCTGATTTCTGGGGATAGGCAGGACAGAGATGATTTTGCTGGCACCTTAGCGGTGGTGCAAAGACATAAAACTATATAACATTGATCCACATAGTGAGAACATGATTGCCTTTTTAATTCTTTCAGTAAGTCTTAGGGGGTAGAGTGTGACTTGAACCCCTTTCTAACACTTGCTAATCTCCCTTTTTATTAAAGACTTTGAAACTGAGGTTTTTTATGGTTCTTGGCTAATTATGGCAAATGATGTTTTTCTATGTATAGAAAAATACCTTTAAGTCAAAAAGTAGGTCAATTTAAAGAAAAATATTAAGTTGTAGGTGGTACCTGAATAGTGCATAAGTTATGAAAATGGTTCGTATCACTGGGTTGATGAAGCCCAACGTAAAACAAAGAGCTGCTGTCGGGAACAGAAAGGCCCTGTGCTGCAGGCAGCATGGAAGCCCCTACTCCTGCACAGATGACCTGGATTCCAGCCCTGACTCTTTCTGAGCAACTTACCTCTCTAGGTCCACTTCCCTCCAGCGTTAAACAGCAATAACAACACCCACCTATAGGATTATTAAGAGAATTAAATGAGATCTTTTTACAAGGGGCTCTAGCTCTGGGAGGGGCACAGAAATAGGTGTCAGACACTTGGACTATAAAGACATGGGCTTGTTTTTTGTTTTTGTTTTGAGGAAGATTGGCCCTGTGCTAACATCTGTTACCAATCTTCCTCTTTTTTCTTTTTTCTCCCCAAAGCCCCAGTGCATAGTTGTGTATCACAGTTGTAGAGCTGTAGCTCTTCTACATGGGACACCGCCTCAGCATGGCTTGATGAGCGGTGAGTTAGGTCTGCACTCAGGATCCGAACCAGCGAACCTCGGGCCACTAAAGTGGAATGCGCAAAGGTAACCACTACGCCACTGGGCTGGCCCCGACATGGGCTCTTTTTCCCTCTTTATATTTGCCTTCTGTGTGTGTCCTGGTCTTAGCAGCTAATTTTGTCATGATTTTTAAACTGAGAAGCACCCCGTGGCACTCACAGGAACCACTTTGGAGCCTAGAGGTGGGAAGTCAGGCTGGGGACAGGAGTCAGGTTAGCGAGGACAAGGGCCGTGCCTTCTATTGCAATGTCCTCTGCTGGGAACAGTTTTTCTGTTTTAGCAGACACGTCCCACTGCAATGGGGAAAACTGGCGGCATCTACAGACTCCCTCTGTCAGCCTGGGAAACAGCTGGAGCCTGCAGCTTCCAAGGGCTCTGTCTGGAGTGTTGTCCTACTGGTGTCACATGGCAGTGGGGGCAGAGCTCAGGGTAGCCTGGTGAAAGCAGCAGGTCCAAGCAGAGGAGAGGCAGAGGTTGCTTCCCGTGTACGTCTTTCAGACCATGATCCTCAGGCCTAGAATGTGGGGCAAGCCTGGTAAAGGCCCTCCATACCTCTGATCAGGTGGGAGAGAATTCGGAGCCATTCCTTTATTTAACAAATATGAAGACAGACTCAACACTCCAATTAAAGGTTCGTATTTGTTTCCTATTGCTGCATTAACAAACTGCCACAAACAGTGGCTTAAAACAACACACATTTATTCTCTTACAGTTCTGGAGGTCAATGTCCAAAATGAGTCTTCCCAGGCTAAAATCAAGGTGTTAGTAGGGCTTTTTTCCTTTCTGGTGAATCTAGCAGGGAATCTCCTGTCTTGCCTTTTCCAGCTTCTATAGGCTGCCCACATTCCTGGGCTCATATCCCCCTTCCATCTTCAAAGACAGTAATGGCTGGTAGGGTCTTTCTCATGATGCCATCTCTCTGGTTCTCACCCCCCTGCCTCCCTCATATAAGGACCCTTGTGATGATGTTGGGCCCACAGGATAGTCCAGGATCATCTCCCCATCTCAAGATCCTTAACTTCATCACTCCTGCAGAGTCCCTTTTGCCATGGAAAGTAACACACTTATGGGTTCCAGGACATGGACATCTTTGGAGGGCCATTATTCTGCCATGGCCAGGTTCCCCTCCTGGAGTCCCAACACAACCCAGTCCGCATTCCCCAGGTTTTAGTCCAGGAGCAAAGAGCACACTTTTGCACTGCTTGTCCTGGAAAAAAATTCCAGGATTTGCTCTGGTTGGGCTAACTTGGGTCACATGCTCACTACCAAACCACTTGCCATGGCCAGTCAATTGGTTAGACCTGAGTCTCAGGCCCATTCCTGGAGCTAGAGTGGGATCAGCCCTCCCAGTGACCGGAGGAGAGGAGGCACGATGCCTCAAGGAGAATCAAGGAGCCTTACAGAAGAAGAGAGAGTGGATGCTGACCAGCATAGACCATCATAATCTTGTGAAACAAATGGTAAGTCACACAGCCAGCATGAGGTAGGGCCATGATTTGAACCTGCATGGGACTGGTTCTTTCCAGAACATCAGCTTCCTCGCCCTGCAGCTAATGTGGCATCAGCAGATCTGTTTAGTGCTGGGAATGCCACGTAGTACAGCTGGTGGCCTGGGTGACAACTTCTTCCGAGGTCGGTATGGGACATATTGAGGAAAGTACATGGTTAACACAATCACTGGCAAGGTAGACACCCTCAGAGAAAAGGGAAATTTCCATTTCACTTCTAAAAGAATCTTTAAAGCCAAAACTCAAATCAAAGAGCAAAGTATAATAACTTCCTCTGGGCAAATTTATAATTAATCCCGGATTAATTGGCCTTAATGAAGTTGAATTAATTACTAGCTGTTTGTAAAGAACTTTGAACTACCTTAGTACAAAATGGCATTAACGAAACAGAAGGGAACGAGCATCGCATTAACATTAAGAACAAATCCCAAATAATCGCAGTTCTGCAGGCCATTTCCTGTCAATCATTCCCCAGGGACCGTGCCCAGCCTGTGGAACCATAGAGGACCCAGGAGTCTGCTGCAGAGGAGGATGTCTTCGTGGGCTAGAGGTTTGGGAGTGAGCCCACTCAACAAACAGTTATGGAGCATTTGCATGTGCCAGGCCCCGGGGAAGCAAAGATGTGTAAGGGTTCCTCAGCCTCCCAGGACAGGGGAGAGCACCAGAGCACCAGCCCGGTCTAAGGCAAACTCGACTCACTGTGATAGATACCAGGACAGGGACAAATGCACAATAGAAGGGCGTGACGTGACCTGTATTTTACTGGCAACAGCACTCCAGCTCCTATAGGGAGTCCCCTCCACTTCTCTCTTGCCCCTTGGGGTGAGCTTATGACCCACAACTGGCTGGGTAGAGCATTGTGTTTCTCTACCTGCTGCAGGAACACACAGCTTCATCAGGACAATGAGGCTCCATGTGGGGATTTTGTAGGGTTGCTGAGGTTGTAAGTTTGGAGGTGCTGGCGGCTGTCTTGTCACCATGAGGAGAGAGCCTGCCTGGGATGGAGGCAAGCCAGAGGAAGGATGAACAGAGACGTAGAGAGAGACAAAGCTGGTGCCTTCATGTCTTCATCTGAGCTCCTGGATGAGGCTGTGACGGAAGTGAGCTCTTCCCCTAGGCTTTTTAGTTAGGTTTATTTGTTTAACTTAAACATTGATAGAGCACTTACTATATATACCGGGTATTGTTCTAAGTGCTACACAAATACCAGTTCATTTAATTCTCACAACCCTTAGGTTAGGAACTATTATGTCCTCCTACTTCACAAATGAAGAAACCAAGGCACAAAGAGGTTTTGTAACTTGTCCAAGGCTACCCAGCTTTCAGACAGTGGAGGCAGGACTCCAGCACGCGCAGTCTGCCGCATCTGTGCTTTCAAATGTCCCATGGACCAGCACGTTTCCTTTTTCGCTTAAGTCAGTGCTTGCTGGGTTTCTATCATTTACCCTCAGAAATCGTCACTAGTGCAGGACAAGACATGGAGGAAACTTTCAGAGGGCCTCCCAGGCAGAGGGAGCAGCTGGTGGGCGAGTGTAGGGTTGGGCGCATCTGCACTGCCCATCTGCAGGATTGTGCAGGTTCAGGGTTGCCGGAGAGGAGAGTGCTCGGGGTGGGGGGAGTGAGGAATCTGTCCACAGGCGAGAAAGCACGTGTGACTCTCCCACCGGGGACTAGAAACTAAAGGATCTTACTCTCACTGCTGCCTTTAGGACATTATTTTAAAATTTTAAAAATATTTATTTCTTGAACAGGTAATACTTTCACATGATTTAAAAGTAAAAAAATACCAGCGTGGGGGCTGGACCGGTGGCGTAGTGGTTGAATTTGCACGCTCCACTCTGGTGGCCCAGGGTTCCCAGTTCGGATCCTGGGCGTGGACCTATGCACTCATGAAGCCACGCTGAGGCGGTGTCCCACATAGAAGAACCAGAAGGATGTACTACTAGGATATACAACTATGTACTGGGGCTTTGGGGAGAAAAAAAGAAAAAAAAAAAACCATAAAAAATATACCAGTGTGTTTTGAATAAAATGTCTTCCTCTCTTCCCTCCAGCCAACCAGTTCCTCTCCCTGGAGATGACTGAGCACCACCTGTGGGCACCGTGCTGGACACTGGTGTACAGCAGGATCCTGAGTTCAAATACCTGGGAGGTGGAGACTGCTAGTAAATAATGAAGATAATAAGGGAGTAAATGATCAAGTATATTAAAGGCTGATACGTGCAAAAGAAAAGACTAGAGCAGAGAGGGGAGATGGGGGTTATATTTTCAATAGGCTGTTCAGGGCAGGACTCTGGAGGAAGTGACAGTTGAACTTGAAGGAGGTGAGGGGTGAACCATGTAGAAGTTTGGGAGAAGAATGTTCCAGGCCATGCAGGTCCATGCTTGATGGGTTTGAGTCACAGCAAGGAGGCCAGTGGGGCTGGAGCCAGGAGAAAGTAGAGATGAGTCCAGAGAGACAACATGGTGGGTGGGGCTGTGGGGCCCTGTAGGCCTCTGTGACCCTCTGTTGGGACTTTGGCTCTTACCCTGAGCGAGATGGGGAGACAGAGGAGGGTTGTGAGAAGAGTGATGTGTCTCACATATGTGTAAAAAGCATCACTCTGGTTTCTATTTGGAGAATGGGCTGTAGGAGAGCAAGAGCAGAGGCGGGGATACCTGTTAGAGAAATGAGTGCAGTAAATCAAAGTCACAGCGAGCTCCCATGACACACCTCTTAGAAAGGCTCAAACCAAAACAAAGCAACTTGACCAGACCAAACACGAGTGAGTATGCCCAGCAATGGAAATGCTCATCCATTGCTGGGGGCAATGTGAAATGGTACCTCCACTCTGGAAGACAGTTCAGCCATTTCTTATAAAGTATACATATCATATGACCTGGCAATCCCACTCCTAGGTATTGATGCAAGTTAAATGAAAACATGTTCACACAGAAACCTATACGTGAGTGCTCAGAGCAGCTTTATTCCTGATAGCCCAAAACTGGAAACCCAAATTTCCCTCAGCAGGTGAATGGGTAAACAAATGATGTTCCATCCATACAGTGGAATACTACACAGGGATAAAAGGGACATGCTCTGTGGTTACATGCAATAACATGGATGAATCGCAAATGCATTATACAAAGTTAAAGAAGCTGGATTCGAAAGGCTATCTACTGAATGCTTCTATTTACATCATGTTCTGAAAAAGGCAAAGCTTGTAAGAATAGAGAACATAGCTCAGTGGCTTCCAGGGTATAAAGGTGTGGGAAGGTTTAATCCCAAAAGGGTTTGGAGGGTTGTGGAACTGTTTTGCATCTCGATTGTGGTAGTGGTTACATGACTCTATGCACTTGCCAAAGCTCACAGAACCATTTACCAATCGGAGCGAATTTTACTGTTGTAGTAATCCAGGTAAGAGATGATGGCTTGGACCAAGTGCCAACAGTGGACGTGGTGAGAGGTGGTTGGATTCTAAGGGTAAAACCAATAGGATTTGTTGATGAATTGGATGTGGGGTATGAAAGGAAGAGAGGATTCATGGATTGAGCCAGTTTGCCACCCCAGCAACTGGGAGGATGCAGTTATTCACTGCGATGGGAACTGCTGGTGGGGTGGGGAGAAGGGCAGGATTGGAAATTCCATTCTCGACATTAGATTTAAGATGTCTGTTAGACATTCACGTTGTATTTATGAACCTGCAGTTAGGAGAGAGGTCCAAGTAGAGATATAAACTTGGGAGTTGATGGTTCTTAAAGCCATGAGACAGGTGAGATGGCCAGGGAGTGAGTGTAGAAAAAGGAAATAAGAGGGCTGAGCCCTGGGGCCTTCCTGGGTCCACTGTTATGCATCTCTTGTGTATCCTTGCAGGGCTATTCTACGCTGTTCAAGCAAATATATAGAGGGACTGCCTTTTTCATAAATGTAAACATGCTACACATACAGGTGTGCACTTCACTTTTTTTCAGTTACCAATATATCTTAGAGATTGTTCCCAAGTAGTATACAGCTTCTTTGTTGTTTTTAGGGGCTGCATAATATTCCACTGTATGGGCATACCATAATCTTTCTCTCTCCAGCTAAAATTTTTTATTATGGAAAATTTCAAACATATAGAAAAAGTAGACAATATAAAGAATCCCTCAGACCCATCACCCAGCTTCAACAATGATCAATTCATGGCCAATTTTGTTTCATCTAGACCAATACACACTCTCCTTCTTTCAAATTATTGTTCTCGGTAACTTGTTATTTTGATATAATTTCAAACTTACCATAATGTGTCTTATAAAGGACATTTAAGTTGTTTACAAAATTTTGCTACTATAAACAATACAGTAAAGAAATACAGGAACATGCCTTTTTACAAAGACCACATTCCCCAGGGCCCAAGAGGACAAGGGGCTGGTGGCTGAAATGCCGTCAGAGCAACTCTCTCAAGGAGTGGGCCTTGAACGTCAAACACAAGTCTCAGCATTACTGAGACCCTTTTTCTGGGGAAGTCTCCTGGCCTTGGTCTCTACGTTTCTGACACCAGTTCCAGTGTGTGGATTTTCCCACACCACCGAGCAATGGCACCAGCTGGGTGCTGTGAAAAGATAAACTGAGACATATTAGAAATTTTAAGAGTTTATTTGGGCAAAAATTGATTTGAATTGGGCAGTATCCAATCTAGCAGACAGAAAGGAGCTCCAAGGAGTGTAGAGAATCAAAGACTTTTATAGGCAGGAAGCCATACTGGAGGAAAAGTGGGTTGGTTATCGCAAGGGGACTTTCCTTTAGGGGACCCAGGGGCCTCTCAGGCAGATGACCTACCTAGTGCTGACCAGGTGGTTCCTGATAGACTGGCTTAAGATCCCATTTCTTGGAGAGCCTGAAACTGTAATTACATTAAGTCTCAGTTTGGTGACTTGGGGCTTAGCATATGTGACCTCATTAGGGACCCGCTGTCTTGTTTTAACAGTGTCTTACAATTCAACTCAATTCTGACACTCTCTACCTGCAGATAGCTTCAGACCCCACAGGTTAAGGGCTCGGTCCTATGAGACTGCCTCCCCCCACAACTGCAGATGTCAACCACAAGTCCAGGGTGTCATCTGTGCTTCTGACCAACAGGTTACAGATCAGAGGTTCCCAAACCCCCTTCTTGAGTTCAATTAATTTGCCGGAGCGGCTCACAGAACTCAAACGTTTTACTCAACTAGATCACCAGTTTATTATAAAAGGACATAACTCAGGAACAGCCAGATGGAAGAGATGCATGGCGCAAGGTATGGGAAAAGGGCACGGAGCTTCCATGCTTTCTCCAGGCGCACCACTTTTCCAGCACCTCCACCTGGAAGCTCCCCAAAACCTGTCCTTTTCGGGTTTTATGGAGGCTTCATTACACAGGCACGATTGATTAAGTCTCTGGCCATTGGCAACTGATTCAACCTCCAACCCCTCTCCCCTCCCTGGAAATGGGGGGGCGGTGGGACCAAAAGTTCCAACCCTCTAATCCTTAGGTGCTTTCCACAAGTCACCTTATTAACATAACGAGACACCTTTATCTCTCTCATCACTTAGGAAATTCCAAGGGTTTTAGGAGCTCTGTGCCAGAAATGGGGGCGAAGACCAAACATGTATTTCTTGTTATAAATCACGATATCACAACCTCTGACTGGCCCTCTGGAGCTTCTGCCGTTGACATTTTAGAAGGCCACACCTTCAGGCTCAAACCATACTTGGAAAGACATCTTCAGAGTAAGCTTAGCAGGCATCTTCTCCTCCAGGCCTCACCATGTGCCACACGGCCCAGCTTGTTGCTGCCTGGGGACCCGTGCTCCCCCTGCCTTGCATGTCCTTTCCTGAGTTTTCCTGAGTTCTGTGCATGGCTGGCCCTTCTCATGGTGTTTTTGTCAGCTCAAATGCCTCTTCCTTAACGAGTGTCCTCCTCCCCTCCACCAGTCACTCTCAACCACGTTGCCTTGCTTTATTTCTTCTAAAGCACTTCATCATTATTTGTCTTACTCATTGTATCCCCAGCGAGAAGAGTACCTGGCACAGAGCAGGTGCTCAATCGTTACTGGTTGGCAGACTGAGTAAATGAAGGAATGAATGTTTAGGCTGGAAACTTGGGGGCTCATCCCAGGCTCCTCCTCCGTCATTGCACGTCAGTTAGTTACAAAGTCTTGTCAATGGGAAATCTTTACAAGTCCCCAACCCCTCACCTGAAGCTCCTGGGGCCAGATGTGTCTCAGAATTCAGAATTTTTCAGATTTTTGAGAGGTAATACAAACTACATATCACATGACGCCCCCCGCTCAGTGAAGTATGGGGAGCACCTTATAGTCATATTAATATTTCTGCAGTGAAATATTTGAACACTCAAGATAAGTGGGTAGTCCTGTCCAATCTCTTGCTTCACAGCTGACCCCAGGGATCTAGTCTGAATCTGGCTGCCTTTCAGACAACCCCAGAGCTTCCATCTCTTTGGCACTTGTGGAGACAGAGCTGAACTCACTGGAGGGCTCACGCCCTAGGCTGCTGGTGGAGTAGGACCAGTCCTGGAGCCAGCTCTGGTGGGAGGGGCAGTGAAGGTGGAGACAGGAAGACCTGGGTTAAAATCCTAGCCCTTCTGCTGGTAAGCTCCTAGATATAAGTCTGGCCAGGTTAACTGCTACAACCTACAGCCCCAAGTCTCAGTAGCTT
The DNA here is from genome assembly GCA_004025025.1 of Tapirus terrestris. Taxonomy (NCBI): domain Eukaryota; kingdom Metazoa; phylum Chordata; class Mammalia; order Perissodactyla; family Tapiridae; genus Tapirus; species Tapirus terrestris. Next base: position 21,104 of record PVID01010147.1, on the reverse strand, counting down.
AACACAGCAAATGTTTATTTCTCCCCACAACGCAGACCTACACATGGGGGAGTTTCTGCTTCCTTATGCGGACCCAGACTCCCTCCATCTTGAGATTGCCCTTCTCTGGCCTTTGGAGTTCTCTCCATTGAGCCAGCAGATGGGAAGGAGTGTGGAGGATTGTCCAAGGGAGGCCTGGAAATGGTGGACATCACTTCTGCCCATGTTCCATGGGCCAGAATTCAGTCACATGGACTTTCCTAACTGTAAGGGAGCCTGGGAAATATAGTCTAGCTGCTTTCCCAGGTGGAAAAGGAAAATGGCTGCGTGAACAATAGCCAGATTTCGTGCTTCCCTTGCTTAGGACTCAGCTTATAGGTTGCTTCCTCTGAGAGGTCTCCCTTGTACCTCCTTACCCCCAAGTCCGGGTAAGGCCCTTCCTAGGGTCTCCCTTACCATCCTCTTCTTTCCCGATCATTACATTTACACTGTTGAATATTCCTGTTTACTTATTTGCTTCCCCTTCTAGACAAGGAGAGCAGAAACTATCTCTGGCCTTTTTGATGTTGGAGTCCCAATTTCTAGTGTAGTGACTGGCACAAACCCACTCAATTAATATATATTAACTTAACGAACTTCTCCGGGACAGTTTCCTCTTCTATGAGATTGGAATAGCAGCCAGACAGGACTGCTGTAGTATGGGTGTTGTGTGTGCAAGCACCTGGCAGTACTGTGTCCATCACTGACTGCCAGGTGCCTGCCAAACAACAGTGTCGCATCTGGCCCTTCTCCAAACCCCTGCCCTAAGTCTTCATCTTGTGTTGTGCAAGTCTCTTCTCAAGTGGCAGCTGCATGGCTTGGAGCTATCCCTGTATGTGCCCTCCTCCTCCCTGGCTGCATGACGGACTGGACAGTGTCTTCTATCTCCGGACCCGGTTCCTAGTGCAGGGCCTGGACCACAGGAGGCATCAGGGAGCACTTACCGTGTGAATATATCAGAACACGGCCTGGCTCACCGCAGGGGGCAAATTGGCTGCCAGGCAGAATTGAGCACATTTTGTGCTTGGCCACCACAGTGTTTAAATCATAAAGCTAAATTAGTTGCTGACATGTAAAAGTCAGGTTCTATACAGAAACACTCTCTTCTCTTGAAAAATGGGAAGATCGGGCCATGTTAGGCTAGCATCCCCGCCTGCTATCCCTTGGCCAGAGCTGAGCAGCGGCTTCCCTCTTTCCACATGACGTGTGCTGTCCATTTGTCCAGTCTCCACCACTCTCTGGCATCTTAAACCCCGCTGATTTCTTTCCTTTGAGTTACTTGCCCGGCCAGTGAAGACACAAGTTTGTGACCCCTGGTTGTTGCCTCTGGTTGGCAACCTGTTTAGGGTTTCTAGAGCCTTCGAGAATCTAGTGAGAGTTCCAGACGCTCGCTTCAGCACAAGCACATACACACACACAACATTTTACGTACAGTCTGGACCTCTGCAGCCCCTCCTCAGGCCAGGCCCCTGCAGACTCCAGGGCGAGAATTCGGAGACGGAGAACACACCTTTCTTTCCCGTCTTCCAACAGTCTCGCCCAGGCCTCCCCGGGGCTGCTCCTCCGCAACGCTGGACCCTTAACTCCCTCGGCGGCCCGCGAGGCCGTCCCTGACCGTCCACTGCAGCGCAGCTGGCCTCCCTTCCCCGGCCCCGCAGTCCTCCGAGTCTCTGCGCTCGGTTTCCCCGGGGCTTCTCCGTCTCGGAGGCGGCCCGGCCCGGCCGGGAGCGCGCCCGCGAGTCCACCCCAGCGCCACGCGCAGTCGGGAGCCCCGCGGCCAGCGCCGCGCGCCCCGGCGCCGCACACGGGCTTCCGGAGCGCACGAACGGGAGGCGCCCCCGTCGCGGGCTCCTCGGGGCTTCCGGCGGGAGGAGCCCGGTGAGAGGGCCGCCCGCCAGGTTGCGTGCCCGGGGCGCCCCTCCCGCGCGGCGCCAGGCCGCGGCCGCGGGCGCCGGGAGGCGGAAGCTCCGGGCCGGAACGGGCGTGCCGGCGCGCGGGGCGCGGGGGGCGGCTTAACGGGCCGGACCGCGGCGGCGACCGGGGCGGCGGCGGCATGGCCGGGCGGCGGGTGAACGTGAACGTGGGCGTGCTGGGCCACATCGACAGCGGCAAGACGGCGCTGGCGCGGGCGCTCAGCACCACGGCCTCCACCGCCGCCTTCGACAAGCAGCCGCAGAGCCGCGAGCGCGGCATCACGCTCGACCTGGGCTTCTCCTGCTTCTCGGTGCCGCTGCCCGCGGCCGCGGCCGCGCCGGACGCGCCCCGGCTGCAGGTCACGCTGGTCGACTGCCCCGGGCACGCCTCCCTCATCCGGACCATCATCGGCGGTGAGCGCGGCGGGGGCGGGCGCGCGCGGGCCGGGCGTCGTTTCCCCGCGGCGAGGGTTCGTGCCCCGCACGGGTCAAGGAAGCTCGAAGGCTGCGGAGAGGGGGACGTGGAGGGGGCCAGGGAAGTCGCCACCCACCCGTGCGCGGCCTCCCGGGCCCCGCTCCCAGAGTCGGCCGCTGCCCCGTTTCTCGCGTCACTTCCGAAAAACTGCACGTGAGGACGAGCGTGTCTGTGTGTAGACCCCTCCTCTTCTTCCAGAGTGGCCGCGGCACGTGCGGTTTCACTCGACGTTCAGGGCTCCGTGTCGTTCACAGACAGCCACACCATTCTTTTGAAAAGTCGCGTGGAATTCCGTTGTACGCGCCTACCAGCGCTTGCTTAACTCGTCTCCTGACGACGGACGTTTATCTCGTCTCCAGCTTTTGCCGACTCCGGAACGGGAGTCGTTGGTGGATGTGCTGGTATATCTGTAGGATGAGCTCCCAGAGCTGGACTGGCTGGGGCAAAGGGCACGTGTGTTTTCAGTCGGGATGAGCGCTGCCCGGATGTTCTCCTGGAATGTCGTACTGTTTAGTTAATTTTTAATCATACAAGTAATTCACGAATACATTCTACTTGTGAAGAAATGGAACATTACAAATCAGGCAAAAGTCCCCTATCTACCCCTCCTCTCTCTCCAGAGGAACCAATATGATACCCTTGTGGAACACTTTTCCAGACTCACTTTACTACGCTTAAATATATGGACAGGGCTTTAAAACATGTTTTGTTTTTAGAGAAAAAGGAGACAGTGATCCAGGCACATGGCACAAAAGGATGTATGGCTAAAGGAAGTCCCCTCCTGCTCACTGCTGACCCCGGTGCCCCCTTACCTTCCCTGTTTTCCGTTTTCTTGTGTTTCCTTCCGGCGATATTGTCTATGCCTGCAAGCACTTATGGGAACATTTACTGGGCAGATGATTTTATTGGCGGGTCCCAGCTGTAGTGATGAGTGTGTTAGGTACTTTCGTTTCTGTTGTCTCCCAGCTCTTCCATGCTGCAGGCAGCCTGAGATCATTTCCCCATTTTACAGTAGAGGAAATGGAGGCTCACAGAGCAGAGGGGACCTGCCCAAGGTCACACTGCCTAAAGTCTGCTACTCCAGCCATGTTCTGGTCATCAGGTGGATATTAAGGGGCACTCGATCCTCTCTACCTTTTTCCCCTCCCTGTATGACTGAATTGTTTGGTTGCATCCAAACACATTTTAAGACATGTACTCTGAGCCAGTCTAGGTTGGAGGTGGAAGAGACAGGTTAAAAAAAACGAGAAGGCAAATTCTTAGTTTTCTAGTAAACTGCGTAGGCGAGTGGTGAAGGACATGCTTTTTGGAGTCAGAACTAGACTTGAGGCCTGGCTTTCTCCCTTACTACCTATGTGACATTTGACTCTAATGCTGGACCTTCCACACCCTGGCAGCACGCAACTCTTGACTGGCTTGGCTTTTCTTGCACATTTGCCGCTTCCTGGGCAAACCCTGAGGAGTGTGGTGGTTACCGTTGAACAGTTGAGGAAATCGGGACTTAGGGAGGCTGCTAGTGAGTGGCACAGCCCAGATCTGCTCGCCTCCAAAGCTAGAGCTCTTTCCCACACCTCCCCAAGTCACTTTATACTACCCCCACCCCCTTCTAATGTACCCATTTAGAGAGAAGCTCTTCAGAGGACAAAAAGGTTTCGGGTGCCAGCCTGATCCTATATAACCAAATTATAATGCCCCCAAGAATTGGGCAAATCCTTGGTTTAGACTATAAGATCATAGAAGAAAAGAGGCATTTTTCTCTCGTGTGTACAGTGTGGCTCTTCCTCCTTTTCTCTCATCTCCTGAGTGAAGAGACTCCCTGTCTTCTTACAGGCATTACAGTGCGACCTGAGCACAATGGAATGGCGGGGCCAAGGCTGCTACGATTCTTCCTTAAATAGATCAGATTCCCATCCTCCTTTTCAGGGAAATAAGAAAAAGTAGATCTTTTTTCTTTTGAGGGGAGGGGTGCTCACATTTGAGTACCTGCTCTGGCCCATTGCTAAGAACTTGCATCTGTGCAACAACCCCAAGTGGTGGGAGTTGGGGGCGGAATGTGAGCCCTACTTTTCAGACGAGGAAACTGAAGCTTGGAAAGTCAAATACCCTGGGCTGGTGTTGGAGCCTGACTCTGCTGCCCGTTACCTGGATCTGGTTAATACCTTTAGTTATCCTCATGATCCATAAAGCCGTGGACATCTTTGCCTTCTTGAAATGGCTCCAGAAGCCAAATCCTGGCTGATGGCAGCTGGATCTCTTATTCTGGACCTTGTTTTTCCTCTCCTGACCGCTTGCTCGCCTCCTCCCTGTAATTCGTTCCCCACACAGTAGGCAGTGAACTCCTTTTACAGCTGTTTATCAGACCACGTCAGCACTCAGCTTCAAGACTTTCTAGTGGCTTCTCGTTGTGCTTAGAGTAAAATTCCGGCTCCTCTGTGTGGCCCGCAGGACCCACGGCCTGGCCTCTGCCTCCCTCTGCACCTCAGCCCTTGATCCTGACCTTCAGTCACGGGCCTCACTTCTGCTTACTGAATGGTCAGGCTTTGCGCCTGCTGTTCTCTCTGTTTGGTACATCTGGCTCCTCGTCATTTAAGTCTCAGCTCGAATGTCACCTCCTCAGAGGCCTCCTCTGACCTCCCTATTAAAGCGTCCCCAGCTCTCTGTCCCCCTCATACTGTCTCATGTCCCTGTTTTATTTCCTCATAGTCCTTTTCACCGCCTGATACTCTTTATGTGTTTGCTTGTTGATTGTGTCTGTCCTCCATGAAAGCAGAGCAAGAATTTTGTCTATCTTACTCACCAGCATATTCTCAGTGTTTGGGCCAGAGCCTGGTGTGTGGTAGGCATTCAGTAAGTTCCAGATGAATGAAGCTGTGTATCAGCTCCTGGGCTAGCTGCTCTGGTGAGCAGAGAACTTTCTTTGTGGATTAATGGACAGAAAGCAATCAGCATGAGGCTTGGCCTGCAGTAGGTGCATAATGTGTGTTGATTCTTTTTCTTCTCTCTAGAGCTGGCAGCAGAGCTGGGGAGAGGGCACTGTCTCATGTGCAGAGTGACCAGTTAGAGCTCTTTGCACATAGGACAAACGCAGGAATAACTCACTTTGCTGGGCGGTGTGTATAGAGTATGATGGGGGAAAGAAGGGCTTTCCTACTGGAGGGAATGCCTGGGCAAGGCTCTGAGGCCTAAACCTGCCATCTTGTCTGTTTAGAATCAGAGATAATTGCCAGCATTTAGTCGTGGCTGGAAATCAGCATGGTGTGTGGGGAGGTGTGCCAAAGATGAAGGTGAAAGGATTGGTGGCCAAACCCTATAGGGTGGTAAGTGTGGGGCTTAGATTAGGCCCTTAGTGTAGGTTTTCCTAAGGGCTTTGGAAGGCTTTTAAAGCAGGTTTGTGACATGACGAAGCCTGTGCTTTAGGAAGAAGCGAGATTGCCGGGCAGAGACTCTTAACTGGCAGCAGGCAATGCGCATCTACCTGGGATCGCTGGAAGACTGGGCTCTCCTTAGAGTTCCCGGCTAGCCGGCTAACTCTGTGACTTAGACCCTTGCTGAATGTATTATTCCCAATAGAAGGAGATTAAATAATTGTCTGAGTTCCAGGATGATATCTCTGAAGTTTAATATATCTTAAAGCTGGCTCTCCTTTGCTCCCCGCAAAATACTTTCACATACAAAAAGAATCCTTTCTTAACTTAGAGAAAATTGGATTTTGTCTCCTTGATCCCTGTGGCCATAGATAAAATTCCTAAGTGATGCTGGGGGTTCGTAGTGACAATAGTACTTAGCATTTATTTAGTGCTATCCTATGCTGGGTTTTTTTTCGTTTAACCCTCACAGTAATCCTGTGAGGTAAGAGGTGATATTCCCACTTTACAGATGAAAAACCAGAGGTTCGGAGAGGTCAGGGAACAGTTTGTAGGTGTCAGAGCTTGGTTGGAACCCACGTTGACCTGACCACACAGCGCGTCCCCTGGCCTTCTTAACGTGAATGAAGAACTGTATCCGTCCACTCCAGCCCCTGAAGGAGTGTTTCAGGGCAGTATTTTTCTCTAATCCATTTTAGAGTATAAATCTCTCAGGGTTGGAACTTCAAAAAGATTCAGTAATGTATGTTTTAAAGACTTGGGTGGGGGTGAGGGACTTGGACCCATCCTCAATCTAACTCCGGCGGGAAAGAGGAGAGCTGACAAATGCTGGTCTCTTGGCTTGGCAATTTATAGTCCTCTGGTGGCCGCTAGGATTAACAGTGTATTGTCTCCCGGTCTTTTGTTCCGGTTGTTAATGAACAGCAGCTCTTCTGCCACGACTTGTCGCCCTGATGTCTTGCCTCCTGCGCCCACCATTTAAGTGATGCTTCCTCCATGGCTTGGACCCTCTCTGGGACCTCTCTGGCCGGAGCTGTTGGGAGCTGCCAAAGCCTTGTAAGTCTGACTCAGGGTTACTCCCTTTGGAGGGAAAACAATCAGCAGCCTGGATTTCTGTCTCTGCAGCCAGGGAGAGAACATTCCTTGTAAAATTTAAGCTACTTTTGTTGTCGTTAGTGCCATCCAGTGGATTCAGACTCCCAGTGACCCTGTGGACAGCAGAGTGCAACCCTGCCCGGTCTCTTTGCACCGTCCTCTCACCTTCTGGTGCTGCATCAGACAGTGCTCCGCTGCTCTTCACAGGGTTTTTGTGGCCAATTTTGGGGGGAGTAGGGGGTCAGGTCCTTCTTCCTAATCTGTCTTAGTCTGGAGGCTCCACTGAAACCTGTCCACCATGGGTGACCCTGCTGGTATTTGGAATACTGGTGGCACAGCTTCCAGCATCACAGCAACACACAGCTGCCACAGTGTGACAGCCGACAGTGCCACAGTATGACAGCCTGACTGGGAAACAAACCTGGGCTGTGGTGGTAAGAGCCCCAAATCTTAACACCAGACTGCTAGGGCTTGCTTAAGCTACTTTGCCTTCTCTGTTTTTCCAGCTTTCTGTGTCCTCGGTGCCAGTGTAGAGAAAGCACTTGTCTCCTCGGCCTGTTTTATCAGAGTGCCCAGGAGTTGTATCAGTCTGTTTGCAGTCTGTCTGAGATGCTCTCTTTGAACCCATGTAACAGGGTGTTTGTGTGTGTGAATGAATGTGTGTTTTCAACCAGATTTTTTACGTTACCCTTTGGGCACCCGCACATAATGCCCAGAAAGCAGCGTGGTACAAGCAGAGAAAGCAAACTGGGGGCCTGGCCGTGCAAGGAATTTGGGTGTTATTCTAACGCAAAACCAACCAGACAACCAACCAAAAAAAACACTTTTGGGTTTCTTTGTCCCTAATCTTCTTATGAATCTGTGTAGAAATACGTTACGATATTCATATACGTTTGTCAGGAGTTGGTATATGTGGAAATGCCTTCATAACCTAAACTTCTTGAGCTCCTAGAGTCTGTCAGGTCTTAGTTCCCTGTACCTTCGTGCTCACCGGGGAGAGCTGCCTTTTGTTAAAAGATGTGCACCATCGCTGAGGAGTCTCCTCTCCAGTGCCACTTCTGTGATGTCCTCTACCGTCCAGTGAAGCCGAGGCCAGTACTGCTGTCTCTTGTGTTAACTCGCTTAAAGCCTCTTCATTTCCAGTAGGCAGTCGGCCTCACCCAGTGCCAAGCATGCCTCTATTCAAACACAAGTGTTTCTGGTTTGCCTGCTACCTTATCGCTCTCTGACCCCTCCTGATCTCCTTCCAAGCTGGAGTGCCTTTAGCTGTCTCTAGGAGACTCTCAAGTTGAGCTTTGTCGGCAGCACTTTCTCCTGGCGCTGGACAGCAGGTGACTTTGCTTCGGTTTGGGTGACAGTGTGTGAGTAGCACAACATCAGAGACGCAGCCTCGAGTTTAAATTAATGCAGAATATTTGAGCAGGAACCAACAGGAAAGAAAAATGGAAGCAGGTAGTCATATTTCATTCTGTTGGGGTACATTTTTCTTCTCATGGGGCTTGCCCTTGAGAACAAAACATATCAAATGTTAAATCAAAGAATATTTTTGTAGTCATGCTAGGAATAGAAAATAATGCAAAGACTGCCTTCTTGAGGCAAATATTTTGCTGGAAGGTTATAATCAAAGTCAGAAGGAAATCGTAGCCACAGCTTTTGGTAAAGCTGTAATCATTTAAAATTAATTGCTTTTAAACTTTTCACTTAGCATCTCCTTTGTTTTCTGTCAGCATGTCTCTTGGATTTTTCTTCAAAATCGCTCCATCCAGGTTGGAACAAGATCTGGGCAGGCGTCCCAGGAAACAACCCATCAATTAAGCCCCGAGACACAGTCCCTGCTGTCATTCTTTTCTTGGCCGGAGCCTCCACCAGGCTGGGGTTGAGGCACCCTTGTCTTGGAGCTCACGTCTGTTCCCTTTGACCAGTAGGCCTTGAGGCTGTGCCGAAGATGACAGTGTCTGTAGCTCTGGGTCACCCGGAGGCCCCAGTCCTGGTGAGGTGAAGCCTGGCATTTCTAGGGCTGCCTCAGGGTGGGATGGGGAGTGGAAGGAGCCCTCAGAGGGTCCGGGCTAGGGTTGCACCTCGTGCCTCCACTGCTCAGCTGCAATGGCTGGCTGCCACCTGTCGTTCCCACTAGCCTGGAGACGTCGCAGGGAGAGAGACAACGTCTGAATCATCTCTGTCGCTCCAGGGCCAGTCCAGGGCCTGACACGGAGTAGATATTCAGTAATATTTTTAAACATTTTATTGAGATATAATTCACATGCCATAAAATTCACCCATTTCAAGTATCCATTTCATTGGTTTTCAGTATATTCAGAGTTGTGTGGCCATTGCCACAATCTAAGCCGAGAATATTTTCATCGCTACAAAAAGAAACCCCGTACCCGTTATCAGTCAGTCTCCGTTCTCCCTCCTCCAGGCCTAGGCAACCACTGATCTACGTAATGTCTTTATAGACTCGCCTTTTCTGGACATTTCATATAAATGGAATCATACGACTTGTGGCCCGTGTCTGGCTTCTTTCACTTGGTGCAGTGCTGTCGAGGTTCATCCATGTTGTAGCGTGAGCTACACTTCATTTTTTAAAAATCTATTTAACTGTGGGAAAGAACATGTTACATAAAATTTACCATCTTAACCGTTTTTAAGTTTACAATTCAGTGGCATCCATCTCTAGAACTCTTTTCATCTTACAAAACTGAAACTCTGTACCCATTCAACAGTAACTCCCCATTCCCCCTCCCCCACCTGTACTTCATTCTTTCTTTATGGCTGAATAGTATTCCATTATATGGATATACCACTTTTTTGTTTTTTAATCCATTCATCAGTTGAAGGATATTTGGATTGTTTCCACTTTTTAGCTTTTATGAATAATAGTGCTATGAACATTCGTGTACAAGTCTTTGTGTGGACATATGTTTTCATTCTCTGAGGTATATACCTAGGAGTGGAATTGCTGGGTCATAGGGTAACTCCATTTTGATAGTGCATATAAAATTTTAAAAATTTAAAAATTCATTTCCAGCATTTAAAAATCAGGAGATCTCACATAACAACCCAGATTCCCGGCTTCTCTAGAAACACAAGATTTTCATATCCATGGAGCCATGCTCCAGCATGGCGCACTGGCCTGGAGTGGAGTAGTACCCAAAGCTGAGTAGAAGGGGCATGTGCTCTTCAGATTGCCTCTTCTTTCTCTTGTGTGCCTGGGCTCTGTAGACATTTGGGCTTGTAGCCCCTGTTTTGAGGGCTTTGGGCAGCCTGTATGGTGGGAAAGGATCAGATGGCACTGTTATTTTGTGTTTTCATCCATTTATTCAGAGATTCTACAAACATATGTTATGTACTTTGTCTTGGATGTGAGGGTAGATACAGACGTGCCTGTTTTCAAGGAGCTCACAGTCCTGGGGCAGGGTGGGGCATGGTGGGGAGAGCAGGGGGCAGTGCCAACAGCCAGTTAAGATAAGATGCAGGGTTGTCAGGGCTTTATAAAGAGGAGCATAAGGTGTGAGTGCCTCTGCCTGGAACAGGAGGAAGGGCATCCCACAGGAGAGGACACTGGGCTGGGCCTGGAGAGACCCGGAGGTTTCCAGGCAGAGAAAAAGGGCAGAGCAGACCCAGGGAACAGCTTGAGCAGTCAGAGGTGTGGGAGCACACCTGGCCAAAGAAGAAGAGGAGCAGTCAGTAGCTGCCACTTACTCATAGGGGGCAAGTGGGAGGAGGTGAGGCCGGGCATCAAGGTCATGGGTGAGTCAGGAGGACGGCTGTCTCGTGGGAACTTTGATGGATGGTTGAGATTTTGCCAGTGGAGGAGATGGCAGGCTTTCCGACAGAGGACTCGGAGTGGACAAAGACGCAGAGATACAAAGGGAGGGCTGGAGCGTGAGGTTCACGGAGGAGAGGGCAGGGTGTGAGGCCAAGCTACAGAGGCTGGCAGACCCAGAGCTCAGGTGCTTGGAGAGCCTCTTAGCGGGGGAGGATGGGTGGGATTTAAGCTGGGACATCCTTCTGATGGTTTTTACTAAGAGTCTGGGGAGAAAGCCCCTGACAGGTGGTCTGGGGGCCAGGCATCCTGCTCCCCATTCTGACTGCAGATCCGGCTGGAAGAGGGAGAGGGAGAGGGACTCTGCAGGCAGGACAGACACCATCAGAGGGAAAGTGTGGCTCTCGGGTGCAGATGTGGGAGTGCTGAGCAGAGGTTGAGGAACGGTCTGCCTCTCAGCAGGAAAGAGGGGGATGGACGTTTTGGGAACGTCTACTGTCTGCTGGACACTGCTCTAGACCCTTGATTATGTCACTTCCCCCTACCGGCTAGACCCAGAGGGAGGTGGTGCCTTCTACACTCTAGAGCCCATAGAAACGAGACTTGGGAGGTCAGTCGCTGGCTCCAGGGCTCATGTTAGCAGTGCTGGAGGGAGGATGTAACCCAGTCTGATTTCTGAGGCCCTGGTTTGCCCAGGAGTGGCTCTCAGACCTCAGCCCCCCTCCTTTGGTAGGAATCGTGGCTCCTGAGGAGCAGCTTAAACAGAAGTCAATTTGTCAAAAGTAGAGATTTCTGCTTCCATTCTCTCCCAGATTATTTGAGTTTTGTTTTTTGTTAATTGGGTCTTTTATTTTCTTGTGCTGTGTGATTAGGCTCCTGCTGCTTTGAAGTGGCTTTGGTTGGTGGGGAGGGGAGGACTTGGTTAATGTGGTGATGCTCTCTTGGCAGGAGAAGAAACAAGTTTCGCTGTTGAGAGAGGAGTTGACTTTCCCTCTTCCCGTATCTCTGCTGCTGTGATGATGCCTCCCTTGTCTTGGGGCTTCAGGAAGACTGAAATAATTTCCTTTGTCTCTAACCTACTTCCTGAGGATATTTCTTTGGTGGCATGCACAGGTGCTACCTAAAGATAAACCTGACTTTTTTCTTTTAAAATTAGTGCTTCGAATTGCTAGCATTGACCTGCTCGGCCTCAGGAGCCCACCTTGTCTGGGCTTGTGGCTTCATCCTTTACCACAGATTTATTTGGGTTGCTTACAGCTCCAGGAGGGTCAATGGCTTGTCTTTGGTCCCCTGACCTTGGGACTAGAGCTCTGCCTTCCCAGTTATATTGCGGTGTGGCGCTTAAAAAAAGTAGCTCTGCTTGTGGTCATTTCCAGGTGAATTTCAGGGCCTTACGCCATAAGCACCAAAGACCCTCTTTGTGTGTGTGTGTGTGTGTGTGTACACTCACTGTTCCCTGTTCTCTAAAACTATGATCCAGGGCACATTCAGAGACCATCCTCAGAAGTTACGCTCTAGAGAAAAAAGGCTTTACATAAGAAGGACTCCATTTCTTGAGCACTTGCTGTTCGACTCCCACAGACAAGTAACCACAGACAGACTGGGAAGGGAAGCTGGTGTTTGCCAGCACAGATGTTTTTTACCATCAATCAGCATTCCGCGTGGCCGAGAGAGGGCTGACAGGCACTTTGGTTGCAAGTGACAGTTTTAAAAAATCTCTGCAGGGGCTTGATCAGCACTTGCCAACAGAATTTTCTGTGATGATGGGAATGTTCTGTAGTGGCACAGTCCAATATGGTAGCCATGGCTATTGAGCATTTGCAGTGTGGCTAGTGCAACTGAGGAACTGAAATTTTAATTTAATTTAATTTAAATTAATTTAAATTTCAATAGACGGTTCCAGACTTGTGTATCCAACCGCTTGCTGGGCTCGTTTCCCCACCAGTGAACACCACAGGCCCTCAGACTCCACCTTTCCACCCTCTCCACTTCCTCACCTTCCCAGTGAATGATACCTCTGTTCTCCCGGGGCACGACCTTTAATGTAATCCTCAGCATGTCCTCTTTCTTCACCTTCATATGAATCGGTTACAAGCCTTGGCCCTCCTCTGTGTCCTCTAATCCAGACAGGCTTCTAGTAGCTCCTGACTGGATGAGTACAACATTCCTTCACATAGTCTCTTTGATTCCAGCCCCATTCTTGAAACTGTCCTTCCCTCTGCAGCCAAGAACTCTTTCTAAATTGCTAATATAATTTTACGTCCCTGTTTAAAAGTCTACAGTTGCTTTCCATTGGTGTAAAGGCCAAACTCCTCGGCATGGCTGATAGGGCCTTTCCTGTTGGGCCTGTCTCTCAGGGCTGCAGGCTTAATGAACTGCTTATAGACCATGCTCTCTCATGCTGTGTCTTCTGGCTACATGCACTTTTCTGGGAAGCCTCACTGTTGGCCTTCCCCAGCCTGGATTAGATGACCTTCATTTGAGGGCCTAAAACATCCTGTGCATACCCCTAGGATTTCATTTTCTCCTATGTGTTGTCGTTTTCTGTTTACTGGATTATGTTTTCCACTGAACTTGATTCCTTTCTGGGCGGGGGGGCTGTTATCATTCAACTTCATCTCCAATGAATGAATGAATGAATGAAGAGGTCATTTCCCACTGCTTGCAGCAATTACCCACCCTCCTGTGGTGCTTTAAACCACTGGCCAGAGTTCACAGTGGAGGAAGCCTGCCTTGAGGTTAGACAAGTTAATCTTTCAATGGAAATTCAATCCTCATATTTCATTTTCAGGCCACTTTGCGTAGCAAAGTAGTTTAACTCAGAGCAGGTTTCTGCCGTGCTGATGGTTAATTTCCTGGCCCACGGAGGTCAGCACACTAACGCCAGGAACACAGAACCTCAGTGCAGCTCGCCGCACACGGTGAGGACCCGGCAGCCCTGTCGTTTTAGGGAACCAGTTTTCAAACATCCTTCAATGGGCTGATTTTGAGTTAACAGGGGTGACCTTCTCAAGAACATTTTTAAAAGCTATAACATAGATCCCTCCCAGACCGTATATTTTCCTTTCTCCACACAGTTCAAAGGGGCTGAGTTGTCTCATAGGTTTTTGCCTGCAATCTTCAGCTTGACCCTGGTTGTTTAAATCTGCTGGAGGAAATTTGAACAAACTTGTACTTTGGTAATTCTTCTGCCTCTGTGAACCTTTAACCCTAAGGTTTCTCTCAGAGCCAGGGCTGCATTGTCACCAGTCGCCCCTGCTGGGGCTTTCAAAGGGCATTGTCTAATGCGTCTGTTTTCACTTTGCTACTGGAGATCTTTTGAGGAAGGGTATTAATTCAGACCTGATTCTGAGACAGGACGAGGACTTTTAAACTTGCCCCAGAGCTTGGTGATGGGGAAATGAGCATAATGCAAGCCTGTGGCCAGTGCCACTGATTGTTCTGCAAATAGTTTGCAAAGGTGAAGGGAGAGGAGGCCCTCCAGAGGTAGATGGGGCATGTGAGCTGTCCAGTGGGTGACCCTAGCTCTGCCCAGCTCTTGTTTGACAACATGGCAAAAAGAGGTCCCTGTCTTTGATGTCAAGCTTTCGTTCTGGAGTTCTTCCTGAATGTAAACTTCCTGGAGAGCCAGGTTCTTATAAACCTGGGAGGCCAGATGTGAACTTGGGGTCCACATAGCATTACAGAATGCTTGTGTGATATGAAGTTTGCTGGGGAAGGAGAAGGGGGCTCCCTAAGGCAAGAGGGCAGAGATTTGATGCTGCGCCTGTGTCCTGCCCTGACATTCTTGAGTCCCCTCCATCAGCTAGCCAGTTTCACCATTTAGTTTCTCACATGTTTTCTCAAAGGAAAGCCCAAGGACACCCAAGAATGTGTGCCGTCACAGTCTTAGGCCCCTCTGGGCTCCAGGGCTGGTGTCTTGAGTGTTGTAGCATTTGAGGCCTGACTCTCAGTCCCTCTCCAGACAGCTCCTTGCTTGTCTGTCACGTCCTCTTCGTAATAGGTTGGGGCTGTTTGAGCACCTGGCCCAGTTCCTTGCTTCCTTTCATTTCTTTTCCCAGGATTCTTAGTGTCCTGAAGATTTGGCTAGGTGACCTTATTCCTTAAGATTGTAGAAGGAAAGTTGTCCCGTTACACTAATTAATTCATTCAGCAAATACCGAGCGGCCTACTACATGCCAGGAGTTGGGTTTCCGTGGGTGAGAAAGGCAGAAGTGTTTCCTGAGCTGTCATGTAGCTCACCATCTAGTAGTGGGTGAGGCAGGCGCTACAGAAGTAAAGAGAAACGTGCAGAATTGTGAATTGTGATAGAGCTATGACGGACAGTACAGGATGCCCGGAGAGGGACTCATAGACGTGAGGAATCTACTTTAGTTTGGAGGCCAGGGAAGGCCTTTCTGAGGAAAGTAAGTTGAAGCTAAAATCTGAGGGGTGAACAGGAGCCAGCCACTGCGGTGTTTGGAGGGAGTAGCACATGTGAAGGTTTTGAAGCAGGAGACAAATGGGGGCTGTTCCACAAGTTAGAGGGCCAGCCTCGCTGACTGTATTAGAGCCAGTTTCCACATAAGACGCTTGGTATGCGGCTGGTATATTTAGACAAGTATGTCTATTTGGACTCTATGTCAGTCTTGGTTTTGCTGGAGGATAAAGCAGATGCATGTCTTGTCATTCTGATACGAGGACAGAGCGAGAGAGAAGAAGGCAGCCAGCCTTCTGGAGGTGTCTGGTCTCCTCATGGCCGTCCTGCTGGCCTTCATCTACCCTCAGTCCTTTTCTGATACTGTACCCTCATGCTCTTCCCATGTAGAGGGAGTAGGAGTTGGCAGGTAATCCTGACATAAAGCGAACTAGACAGTTTTCACTCTTCTGTGATTGTATTTGGCCATTTAACGTTGGCCCATTGAGTGCTTGTGATTTACAGGCCAGGTGGAGGTTGAGGAAACAGTCCTGAACCACTAAACCAAGCTTTGGACATCAGAGATGGTAAGTGAAGTAGCTCAGGTTGCTGGCACCCAGCCCACCTTCTAACTTCTGGTCACAGTCCCTAAATATTTTCCTCCTTCCCTTTCTGCGGTGCCCACTGGGTTGAAGGTAATACACTGGGGGCAAACTTTGCCTTTTCTCTCTCCCCTGGAAGTGAGTTTGGCATGAGATTTGGCCAGTCCCAGATTGTGCCTGGAAGGGTGGAGGAGTGGGTACAACATTTGATGATTTGTGGTTTGGAACCGGCACTGGAGACCCACTCAGAGAAGACTAGGGCCTCACCCTGGAGCCTCCTACCACACAGGCCTGGCCTGGCCTTAGGCTTGACTGGCTATTTTTCTGCCTTTGATTTTCTCAGATTCTTTAATAAGGGAATAGTAGTTTCCATCCTTTAAGGCTCTCTTGAGATGCCGATTTGGTCTCCTAGGGACAGAGCCCCAGCCCAGTGAGGGAAGAGGACGTTTGCAGGTAATGCCACCAGGTCACGGCTCTTCAGAGGAGAGGAACACATGACTGAGCTTTAGGGGATCCCTCTGAGAAAGAGCAGCCCGGGTTCCCCTCGCCTTTCTTTTTTCCCTGTAAAATCAAATGGGATCTCTTTTCCTGGCAAAGATTTCCTAGATAAAAAGTACTACATACTCATTATTATAGATTCATTAGTCATTTCGAAAAGTTTTTAAAAGTACATGATAAGAAAACTTGTCATGGTAACCAATAGTTTCTTTTCGAGGAATGAATATTTTCTAGGAAAGATAAGAGTCAGTTATATTTGGTCTGATTTCTTCAGCTGAATCTTCCTCTCTTCTTCTTATCTCGAAATCTGTCTCAGAAGGCAATCTGGGGACATTTTAGTAAGCACCCCAGTAACAGATGTGTGTCATCCTTTTCCTGACATATCTCCAGGCCCCGAGAGGCAGCTGTGCAGTTGCAAGCTGTCCACAGGGCGGTGGGTGGAAGCCGTCTCCGAGCGACTCCAGGACTGTTCGGTGCACAAGAGGGCAGTGTTTGCTTACGGTCCTGGGCGGAGAGGATCAGTGTGTAGGTTAACAGGTCAGCGTAGTCAAAATGACCTCAGACTTTTTCGAGACAAAATAAACTGTAAGCCACAGCCATGATGGCTTCTCACATATGCCTTTCAGCGCCTGACCCCTCCAAAAATTGCTCCTTGCTATCTTTTTGTCCTTAAAAAGAAAAATATTGTTTCTTTCAACATTTATTTTTTATTATTTTTTTTAATCAGTGAAAATATGGTTTGCAGCCTTGTACCTACAATGGCAGAGGTTAAAAAGTGTTGCGAAAGCAAAACAACTGCTTTTTAATTAAAAACCATATGGAAAGATTTGTGTCTGAAGCAAGGGGTCAAATGTATTTTCTCCCCCTTTCACATCGGTGTAAAGATTATCTGACTTAACGTTGAAAGCATTTGAAGGTGTGGGCTTCACTCATCAACCCTTCTACACTCAGTTTTCTTTTTCTGCAAGTTCGTGGTATTAACCAAGGCCAGGAATTTCCAGGAGGAAAAAAAGGTGACCTCCTTGCCACCTGGAGGCACAGTGTATTATCTGAAATAGGCCAAGTCTGCTTTTGTATAAGGATTTGCCTATTTTCAACTCTTCTGTGGTGTTTTTCTGTAGAGGCTTTAAAAAAAAGCCAGAAAGACACATATCGGTATACAGCCCCCATCCCACCAGAATCAACTCTATGCTGGAATTGGGATGTCACACCTTTTTTGTTCCCCCCACCTGGAACTGCTGATTTCAGGTGCCTCCAGGACGTTAGCACCCAAAAAAGCTTAGCACACACGACAGCAGTGGCAGGTCCAGCACCCCGAGGAATGCTAGACATGATGGGCGGTGGGATGGTGAGGCGGTGGGAGCCCATGCTCAGGAGTGGCCCGGCCCTGGCTCCGTCCGTTCCAGTGGCAATGCCACTTCGCGTGTTTGCACACCTAAAATGCACGTGATGATCTTGCCTGGGGTGGTTGTATCAGAGGAAATGTCTAGCAAGCTTGTGGCACATAGTAGGGAGCAGTTACGGTGATGTTGATCCCTCTGGCCCTGACCAATTACAAGCATATGAGGGTAGGTCATTGGACGTGAGGCTGGAGACACAGACACGGATGGTTGTTCGTTTATTTGATTCACTAAGCGTGTCTGTTGCTTGGCCCCTCTGAGTATCTGTAGCAAAGCAAAATGAAATCTAGGTGGGGGGTGTCTGCTGCCGCCCCAATCCTCTGATAGCCATCAAGGAGAGCAGCTGAGTTCCCAGGTTTAGCCCTATATGAAATCAGATGTCTTCTTCTAATCTTTTCTAATCACAACATAAATCTTCCAAAGTGAGTGTGTCTATAAGATAGATGCTGCATACACTGTGGAATATATTAGTAAGTGTGACATCCTCACGGTCTTTAATTGATCAGCGGCATTTAATGCAGAATTCGACTTTGACAGCACCGAGTGAGGAGAACCATGGGTGGCCTTCTCGTTTGCTTCCCCATGAAGCTCCTGTCCTGGCTTTTATTAGAAGGGTCTGGCTAGGAAAGGAAGGTTTTTGAGCTGCAGGCTTTTAAAAGAGGCTCACGCCATGTTTTTCCAGGAACATAATTTCTGAAAAATGCCGGAACCCTCAATTTCCAAAGGAGCCTAGTTTGTAAGGGGAATGAAAAGTTGTTTCTGTGCGTGGATTCTGGGTTGTTTTCCATCTTCAGTCCCTAAGGCAGAGTTGGCAAGCGGGGAATGGGACAGATGTTCTTTGGTAGTAATTTCCAGTCAGATTCTTGAATGCCTTGTATACTCTGGGTCACCGTCAGCTCATAATGGAGCAAAATTGACTGAGAATTCCTGCAGTGAAAGACGTGAACGGCACACGGAGAGATAGGATGGTAGAGATAGAGTGCATTCTGTGAGAAAATATTTCCAGTGCTATCTGTAAAATTCAGATTGAATAACCATTCTGAAGTGCTCCCTTTTAAAAGAGTTTCCTTCCACAAGCATTGCAGGCTGAGTAAATACCAATAATTTTTATTTCCCTTCTCCTTATCGGTCACCCTACTGAAATGTTCCTGCATAGCCTATCTGGTCTTTTCAAGTGAACATCAAACAACTAGTGTCAGCTTCCAATTTGAATTATGATCCACATTTCAAAACACAAACTGCTTCTTCGCTTTTGAATTTGGAGTAATTATCAATATTTACCAATACTGGAGAAGATTTGGAAAGGGAGGAAATAACTGCTTGAAAATGGTGTCCCCGAAGGAAGATAGCAGGGAGGGGTTGTGTGTGCCCATGTGTGTCTAATGGCAGAGGGGCTCAGAGGGCCTGCCACTGGACGGCCTGTCTCTCTGGCTCCAGCCTTATCCGCAGTCTCAGAGTGGTGAGGGGGCTGTGTGGACCCAACTGCACAGCTGTCTTTAGGCGACAGGAGCTCTGAAGAGGCTGGGAAAGCTGTTCCCGACTTAGGGAATGCTTGCTCTGGCCTCTGCTCTCCGAGGCCCTCCCCTCTCTGTTTCCTTGGGTTGTGCTGTGGGCCTGGTGGGGGTGCTTTGGTGAGAAGGGCAGGAGAAACTGAGGGCTGCTCCAAGACCTTTGTGGGCCGGGGGCCCTCCCCACAGCCTAGAAAGCAGACGGACATGAATCCAACGTGCTGATGTCCCACGTACAATGCAGTTTATACATAACCTACATCCACGTGGAATCCCAGGTATACTAAGTGGCATTCTCTTACACCTTGGTAGACATTTAATTTAATTTTGAGTAATTCCAGTTTTTGTAGTTCTCTTTTTGTGTTTTGCAGCCAGTAAAAATTTTTAAGTCTGCAAACACTAAACTTTGGTACTTTGCCTTAATGGCTGCCTTTGGGAATCCAGAGGAGGTTTCAGACTTTGCCTCATAGAACTTCCCAGAGAGTTAAGAAGCTGCAGTGCATAGGCCTGGGCTCTGGAGTCAGAAAGATTTAAATTGGAATTTTGGCTCTCCTACTAGCTTATTGTGTGACTGGGGACATTTTGCTTTTTTGAACCTTAGTTTCTTCACCTGTTTAAAAAAGGAATCGTGCCTATGTCCTGGGTCTGCTGTTAGGACAGCAGTAGTAACTGACATGGTTGGCATCATTCGCGGTGCGTGGTAGAGGCCCAGCACATGGAGCAGCCCTCATGGCGCTGTCGCCTGCAGACTAGCAGTGCAAGGCTTGGCACAGCAGTGTCTCCACTTCTGAGGTCCTTAGGGGAGGCAAACGCCCTCTTCCCTCAGCATTGCAGACAGCAGGAAAGAGCACTGAAATTATGCAAGAGCTATGTTTCAAAGAAGGAAATGAAATTCTTGAATTTTTTAAGGCAAAGAAGAGGAGGGAAGAAAATAGATTCATTGTTTTACTTGGCTATTCAACAGGATGCAGGACAAAGCTGGCCTCTCTCCTGTGTAATGTCATCATGGACATTCTTTCTTTCTCTTTTTCTTCTTCTTCTTTTTCCCCTCCTCCTCCCCCTGCCCTTTCCTCCTCTCCCCCTCCTCCTTCCTCTTCTCCTCCTCCTCCCTCCCCTCCTTCCTACTTGTACTGCAATAGAACCTCCCTTTTCTCGAATTCAGTCTCAGGTTCTGAGTTTGGGATTAAATCTCATGCTCTGATCCTAGGAATTATTTCCTCTTTTGTGGTCTTTGGTCTCTTCTTAAGTGTTTCCTGTTGCTTTCAAAGGGAGGTGCCAGGTGCTGGCCCATGGCTGGTTTGGGGGCTTGTGAGGAGTACCGTAAAGAGGGGCTGTGACAGGCACGCAGGAGCTGTTGAGCTTTGGGGAGTGTGTTCTTGCAGTCCCATCGTCATGTAGCCAGGGCAGTGCGGGTGTGACAGGTCGACGTGGGAGTGAGCAAGGTTTGGAGGAAGTTGGGCATGGATGGAAAACTGGACTGACCTCTGGGTAAAGCTGGCAGACACCAGAGGAAGTTCTGTGGGAGGGCTGATAAAATTCAAGGTCACGTCATCATTTACTGGGCACCAACGACATGGGCTTTGCCAGCCCAGCACAGTGCAGGCTTTGGAAAGCCCAAATGAAAACGACGTGGTCTCTGCTTTTGGGAAAGTCAGTGCTGGGAGAAGCGCGCCGGCTCCTCCTCCAGAAGCGGGAGGATGCAGGCTCAGCCACGAGCCCCCCGATGAGGCTCCCATTACCCCTGAGTCCCTGTGCCCGGGACTGGGATTGGCACCATGTCCTCTTTTCCCTAACATGGCTTGTGACGCCTGTAGCTAGGCTTATTTATAAGAAGTAATGGAAAGAGGCCCGGGTTCCAGCCCCCACTCTGCGGTGGCTTGTGATGAGGCACTGCTCTGCACCTCAGTTTTCCCATCTTCGAAATGAGAGCATCCCCTTGCAGGTTTTTTGTGAGAATCCAGTGAGATAAGCTATGTATAGTGTAGATCTCAGTGCCTGCAACCTATAAAGTACTCAATAAATGGTGTTAACTGTTGTGATCATAACTAGGTATGGTTTGATTTTTTTT
>PVID01010146.1:0-64022 GCA_004025025.1 Tapirus terrestris | reverse complement strand
TCTCTCCCTCTGGAATCACTTTCTCCTCTGGGCTTGCTTTGTTTTCCCCTCCTCCCTCCCTGGCCATCCCCTCTGTCCCTGTCTGGCGCCTCCTCGTCTCCTGACCTCTGAATGTAAAAGTTCCCAGGGCTACGTCCCCTGACCTCTTCTCTAGCTACACTCATTCTCTCAGTGACCTCAGTGAGACCTGTGCCTCCAAATACCACCTATTAACTGATGTCTCCCAGTTTGGTATTCCCAGCCTGAAGCTCTCCCCTGAATCCCAGTCTCCTTTATCCAACTCCCGTTGACATCTGCTCTTAGACGTCTGACTGGCATCTCGAATGTAACACGTCCACAGCAGAGCTCCTGATTTTCGCCCCCAAATTGCTCCACCCACACCCGCCTCATCTCAGTGAACAGAACCATCCTTCCACACACGGTCTGTGCGCATGCCCGCTGCTCCCCCAGAATGTGAGCTCTGTGAGCACAGGGGCTTTGTTTTCTCCGCTGCGGAATCACCGGGACGGGAACAGTGCTTGGCACACAGTAGGGCCTATTTGTTGAGTGGACAAAACACTTCCTCAAGGAAGCCCGCCGACCGCCTTTAACCAGCTAATTTCCCTCATTTATGTTCTCACAGAACCACTGCCTCTCCTTGACAGCATTTACAGCAGCAATCGTACAGTCATTTGTGTGATTCTTTGATTGATGTCGGTCTCCGCCATCAGCCTATAAGCTACATGAGGGCAGGAGCTATTCTGGTTTTGGTGACCAGCATCTAACCTGGAGCCTGGCATAGAGTAGGTCCTCAGTAAGTATAAATAATAAGTATAAATAAATAATAATAATAAATGTTTTTAAATGAATAAATAGATAATACAAGCTACGGGTCCTCTCTCCAGAAAAATGCACTCACATACACACACGATGCATGTTAGGACTCCAGGTTAGGAATCCTTTGCTTAGTCCATTCAGATGCTATAACACAATATCCCAGACTGGGCAGCTTATAAACAGAAATACACTGTTCACAGTTCTGGAGGCTGGAAGTCTGATCAGGGTGCCAGGATGGTTGGATAAGGTCATGGGTCACAGACTTCTCATCATACCCTCACACGGCAGAAAGGGCTAGGGAGCTTTATGGGGTCTCTTTTATAAGACCACTAATCCCATTCATGAGGGCTCCACCCTCATAATCTAAGCACCTCCCAAAGGCCTCACTTCCTAATATCATCACCTTTGGGGGTTAGAATTTTACCATATGAAATTTGGTGATACAAATATTCAGAGCACAGCACCCTTGCTGTATTACAACAGGCTAAACTTACTCTGTGGCTCACCAGGGTGAAATACAGGAATGCTGTCCCTTCCCTCTGTTCTTTAGTCATGGCACAGAGGGAAGTAGACACCCTGACAAAACGTTCTAATCAGTTAGGATACTTCTGAATACTCTGAGAGACAGCATAAACAGTAACGTCTAAACAGGACTAGGAGGGAGACTAGTGGGACAAAGGGCAAAAGAAACGGCAGAGAGAAGCCCTCCCGCAGAGCACTCCTGGCATCTCTTCACCAAGAGTACTAGTAGTACTGTGGTAGTAACAGGTGTTTGTCTCACAACCAAATTCAACCTAATCAACTGGCTGCAGCTATTTTATGTACACAGTTACATACCATCTCATTGATTTTATAACTAACTGTGCTAAAAGAAGCACATTGAGGGAACCTCATAAACCTATATTCATTCATTCCCCAAATGTTTATTGAGCACCTACTGTGTGCCAAACTGAAAGAGAATGGAGAATGGGGGACTACTTACCCCCTTTGCCCACTCTGAGCATCGGAAGCTGGACTGTAATAGTTACAGCACTCAGCTGGATACCTCACTGCAGTTACAACTAGAGAGCTTCTTTAACTCAGTGTTCTGTGAAGGTTACAAAAGGACTTGTTTGGCGAGACTGTCACTTGCCTCCAGAATGAGTACTATATACGCAGCATGTATCCCTACAACCAACCACACAGAAGGAGCAGCGGTGCTAATAGGAGCCTCCAGCTCTTCCTCACTGAAGAGCTGATGACACCCTAACCAGGAGAGCTAAGTGAATAATCCTGGTTCAGGCCAGACTTTTCTTTCTGGTCCTAGGGATCCACATGTATTTCCAAAGTTAATGGTTCTGAACCATCTGTACTGGAACAATCACTTCTTCCTTCAAGGCCCTTTTAAGTAATTACAGAAAAGTTCTTCATTTTGGCTTATGTTTTTGTTCAAAGTACAATATTTAAGTGCCAAGTCTTTACCAAGAGATTTCTATAAAATAGGCTCCTCAAAGGCTGGCCCTCTGCTTTACATGCTAATGAGAGTGATGTGGCAACTCTCTGTACCTTGAACCTGAGCACTCTGCATATGTCTCCTTTTAGGACAGTTCTATCTTGTTCATCAGGGCCTAACTTTGCAAATGGTAACATGCAATAGACGTTGGGGAGGTGGATGGATGGATGGATGGATTGAAGGATGGATGGATGAATGGATGGATGGGAGAAAGTTGGGAGGGATGGATGGAACCTGCCTCCCTGTAACTTCCAACTCTGTTCTCCAAAATTTATTCAAGGCAAATGACCAAGACTTCCTCTTCCTACATGGTATGTATCCAGTGTGTCCCAGGTTTCCAACCACCAGTGATGCAAACCTGTTATATTTATAGTAGTTCTAAATCTTGATGATTTAAGCACACATTCACCAACACTAAGTCCAGCTTTTTAAAAAAGGATTCTCCACCAAGAATTTCTGCAAATCATCGGGTGTGCTTACTACTATAACCTGAATGTACTCAAGCCCCACTAGCTTGTGAATCCTATGTAAGGTCATTTTCAAAGCTCTGATGAAATGGGGATTCACAGAGAATCAGAGCCATAGCCTTCAGGCTCTTATGCTTCTGCTCTGAGCCAACCACTCAACCACCAAAATTCCAACCTCTTCAGACCACTGGTCTCCACTGTTCTTCTCCTTCTACTGCCCAAGACCAGCTACTTCCAAGGTTCCCACAGAGCCATGTTAGGCCCCTAGTGACACAGTTCTTTCCTTTCATTCCCAGAGGACAGGGCTTTGAAGAGGATGGGAGAATGAGGTCAAGGGTGCATTGCATGAAGGGGGAGGAATGAGAAGGCACATCCTACATTGTACCTGCCACCAGTGATCCCTCTGAACATCAGGCCTCATTGCCCAGTCTGGGCCACTCAGCCAGATGTCTTCTCCATTCAGTGATCTTCTTTCTGGAAGCTATTTTTCTCTCATCTAGTGAGAACTGCTTTGAGGACCCCTAGTCCATCAGACAGGCCTGAACATGTCTGAACTGTAAATGAGGACAGGGTTCATGCGGCTTCCTTCCCACAAGGCTCCTGAACCTCATGCAAAACAAAAGGTATAGATGGACATCTGTTTTCAGTGTTCCTGAACATTCCATGAAAGCAATAATTCCACAACCACTGTAGGACACGTAAGGGGCAACTTGCACAAACACACCAAGGATCTAGCTCCACATGGAACATCACAAAGTCGTATTTCCAACCCAGTCAAAATACTCTGTTACAAGTGCTTGAATGGGCACTGTATTATTTAGGGAGGGCTAAGCTGCAGAATCAAGACTTACCAATAATTCTGTGACTTAAAAAATATATACAAGTTTGTCTCTTATGGAACAGTTCCACAATATACTTTCAGACAGACATGCGGCTCAGCTCCATAGGGTCATTCAGGAATCCAGGCTGATGGTGGCTCTACTCTCTTCAGTGGGTAGCTTCTGAGGTCATTCTAGTCATCCTCATTTTGTCCAGTAGGAAAGGGGGAAAAGGTGTGAAGGAGTGGGCAAGCAATGTTTCAAAGTCAGCCTTGTAACTGACACTCCCCTTCCCCTTACATTCCAATGGTGAGAACCTGGTCACATGGCCACAGCTAGCTACAGAGGAGACTGGGAAATGTAGTCCCTGGCAGAGCAGCCACATATCAGCTAGAACTCTATTACTCTAGAACAAGGGACAGCAAATTATAGCCCAAGGGTCAAAATCCTTGAGCCCACAGATTTTATAAACAAAGTTTTACTAGACCACAGCCACACCCATTCATTTACTATTGTCTATGGCTGCTTAGCTGCTACAAAGGCAGAGTTGAGCGGTTATGGCAGAGAGACCTTATGGTCTGCAAAGTCTAAAATATTTACTATTTGGCCCTTTACAGAAAACATTTGCTATTCCTTTTTCTAGAAAAAAAGGAGAATGGATTCAGTGGGACAATTAGCAGTATACACTTTCAAAATTTATCTCAGAAATTATTATAAAGACACATGGCCAAAAATATTCCTTGAAACATTTTTTGTCATACCAAAAGACTAAAAACAGCTTATAAAGGACTATTAAATTATGGACCATGCATACCACAAAATACAATGTAAGCTTTAAAAAGAATGAGGATGGGCCGGCCTGATGGCGCAGCAGTTTAGTTCGCACTTTGGCAGCCCCCGGTTCGCGGGTTCGAATCCCGGGCGCCCGCCACACACTGCTTGTCAGCCATGCCGTGGCGGCGTCCCATATAAAGTAGAGGAAGATGGGCACAGATGTTAGCCCAGGGCCAGTCTTCCTCAGCAAAAAGAGGAGGATTAGCAACGGATGTTAGCTCAGGGCTGGTCTTCCTCACAAAAAACAAAAGAAAAAAATAAAAAGAATGAGGAAGTTCAACATGTACTAATCAGAAAACATCCAAATATGTTAACTTTAAAAGTAAAATGCGGAACAATACGTTTAGAGTATTACCATGTGTGGAGAGAAAAAAACACAGAATTTAATACATAATACCTATGTGCATACAAGGGCATAAAAAATTCCTGGAAGGATATAAAAGAAACTGAAAACAGGTTGTTTCTCGGTAGGGAAATCAGAAAACTGAAGAACAGAGTGGGAGGAAAGTTTACTTCTCATCATATACCCATTTATATATTTTGAATTTGTACAATGTACATGTACCATCTATTTTTTAAATAATTAAAAATGAAACCGAGAAAAACCATATATACAAAAGAGTGTCTTTACTTCCACTGCCAACCAACCCCTCTTCTGAAAGACATTATCTTTCTTAAAAGCCATGGTAATATCTTCAACCAGGTGTAGTCAGTTCTACTGATCAGGGAGCCATCTTTCATTATTGTATTTGCTTCCCTGCTCTGTTATATGTGAGATTCTCAGGGATAACCTATTTCTCTTATTTTCGTAGTCAACTTAAAAATTCTATTTTAGTCCCCTGCTTTTCTTGAAAGTTCCTCTTTCCAAACAGACAATATTTATCAGTATTTATTCAGTTATCTTACACATGTTGAATATAAACAAGCAAATCTGACCTCAAGGAAAAATTAAGCACAGAAATACAAAAGTAACAGTTCCAGGTAAAATAAACAACTTTGAAGAAAAATCTTGCAAGGGAACCTAACTTTCAGTTAAAACTGACAGTGATTCAACTCAATAAGCTTAAGGGAAAAAGGCATCTACTGGTTCATATAAATGGGAAGTTCAAAAGTTGGGGCTGGTTAAAGTACAGATAGATCCAGGCGCTCAGAAATGCCCTTGGGGCTCTCGCTCTGCTCTCAGCTGTGCTGGGCTACATTCTGTGGTCAGGCCCTCCTCCTGTGGCAGGCAAGATGGTCACCAGCAGCCCCCAACTCCCAGGCCCCCAGCTTAGCAATCCTGATGGAGAGAGAATTTCTCTCCCTGAACGTCAATCCCAGAGAACACTGGGATGGGTCATTCTTAGACTTGTCCAGGGGTGGGGTCCAAGCCTGGCCCAGTTTAGGCTATACGCCTTTACGGGCCACCAGGACTATATGAAATGTGCAACGAAGAGTTCCCCAAATGGCACTGTAGGAGTGCTAGGCAGAAAAAAACAACAAACGTCCTCTATTGCTTCTAACAAGTCAAGACTATGGCCACATGATATTTTAACAGGCTTAAAACTATAAACCTTGCTCCTTACGCTGGTTAGAAGTAGAGTGTTTTCAATTTCAAGGCAAGGTGGCTGGGCGTTCAAACTTACACACACACATTGTCTAAATTGTCTGTACTAGCTGTAATTTTCCAATACCAGATTGGAAACCTGCTCATAAACTGGCCAAAAAAACCCTCCAAAAATGCAATTTGTAAATCAGATTACAATCTTTTGGTTCCTCTGAAACTTTCTGCTCAGGACAAAGTATTTCCATAGTGCAGCCTGCCAAAATTTATCTTCTTCATTTTAGCAACAAAATTTTTAAATGACTGTCTGGAACTCAACGAAGATATATAAATATGGGGGCTATATTTAGCTCTAAATTATAAAATAACTTAATAGGTTGTATTTGTATTCTTCTTACCAAAACTTCATTCTTTTTCTCCCAGAATCTTCCTGGTCAGCTGAACCAAATGGATACATGATATTTCCTTAGATTGACTGGTTTTTGAGTAAATGATTGCAGTTGTCCCTCCATAGCACAAGGCAGAGGATTTATACTAAATGAAAGTTTCCTAATAAGCAGAAAACTTATCTAAGATCAAAAGCTTGGACATCCTTGCAATAAGAAATTGCTCGTTTTTACAGTAGAACCATAAAGACATGAATGAGAGCTAGTGTTATATGCTAATTTAATGCCAAACACCTTTTATTTGGAATTATATGATTAAAGGCAAATTTCCAAAACATCTTCAAGAAGGAAGATTGACAAATGTATTTTAGAGCAATGGTTCCCGTCTACAACTGAGACATTCTTGGGTATCTTAGATCATCAAGAGTGACACAGAATCTTCAAAACAAAATTAATGTTACATTTATTTTAAAACATATATAAATAGGCCAAATAACACTCAAGCCTGAGAGGGCTGCAAACTTTTTTAAGAACAGAATAGTCCAAAAAGACTAATACTTATTGCTGATTCAGCTCACGATGTCAGCCCTCTTCAAACAGCAGCACAATCACTAGCAAATACTTTATGCGCCCCTTTTATGGGCATTAGAGATTCATAGAGCAATGACCCACAGCCCCGTCCTCAAGGAGCTTACAGTGTAGCTGGAGAGAACAAAACACCCAGAACAGACACAAAGTCCACACGGCTATCATAACAAAAGCAATTACTGGCATAAGTCATCACATGTTTGAACAAATGAGCTGTAGGAACATCTTATCAAATATATACTACATCAAGTTTCAACCTGACATATCAAAAAAAAATGTTTTTATTTAGTTAATTTACTTCTTCGTTCACCATGTTTCAACTCAATTGAATTAAAAGAGGAAAACATAATTCCAAGCCAAATGTACCATAATGTTTGCTGTCCCAAATGAAAGGACGGATTGTTCATGTCCTAGAATTTCTCCACGCTTCTACATCCAGATGTCAAGGTCAGTAGTTCTGACCGCCAAACCGATGTACAAACTCAGACAGCGAGTAGACAGCTCCCCACCCTACCTCAGGATCCATGCTGATAAAATCATTCAGGTTCATTTTGGAATCTAAAAAAAAAATACATGAAAAAAATGTTCACTGAAAGCACAATTTTGGTTTAACAGCAATAAAATGACCTAGAAGACCAAAAGTAAGGAAAATTATTCAAATGGATAAGAGTTCAATATCATCTCTGTGGTATTTCTTGTCTCAAAGGCATAACCTCAATTTAATCCTGACAAAACATCACAAACCCAAACCGAGGGACACACTACAAAATAACTGACCGGTACTCTTCAAAAGTGTAAAAGTTGTAAAAGAAAAGAAAAGAAAAAAAAGGAATTGTCACAGATTGAAAGAGACTGAGGAAACAGGACAACTAAATGTAACATCCTGGGTTAGGTTCCAGACCAGAAAAAAGAAATTAGTAGGAAAATTTGCAAAATTTAATTAAGGTCTATAAGTTAATAATATTGTGTCAATATTTTTCTATCTATTGTATGATTTTCTTGGTTTCGATAATTACACTATGGTCACATGACATTTAACATTAGGGGAATATGAGTAAAGGATGTATAGGAACTCTCTGTACTGTTTTAGCAAATTTTCTAGATGATAAGATTATTTCAAAATAAAAAGTTAAGTGAAAAAAAATGTATGAATAATCAAACTGCCATTTTATTGGATTCAACTGCCAATTTACAGGAAATTCAGAGAATACAAAAGAGATAAAATCAGCAAAATTCAGACCATTTTTCCTGTACTCAGTTTCTTCAACAAATAAATTACAAGAAAAAAACAAGAGTTGAACAAGGAATCTATACCTTCCTTGGAGGCATACCAACCAAGCACAATATAGGGATTTTATGTGGACTCTGATTCAAATAAACAAACTGGATGAAAAAAGATTATGACTTTATAACTGTGAATTTGAACACTGACTAGATAGACATAAAATAATTTTAAAAGAATTATTGTTAATTTGTAGATGTAATAATAGTATTGTGGTCATGTTTTTAAAAAAGAAATCCTTGTACTTTAGAGATTCATACTGAAATATTTAGATTTGAAAGGACATAATATCTGGGATTTGCTTTGCTATCAAAGTAATACAAGAAAGGGGAAAGTGGATGGGATGAATGACTTGATTGGCCATGAGCTGATAACTGTTGAAAGTCTGATATACTATTGTGTCTAGTTGTGTATATGATTTAAATTTTCCATACTAAAAAATTTTTTTCAGTGTGTATGGATTTCTGCTTCTGCCCATCAAAGAACTATTATGAGAATAGCACTTGCACCATAAACTACCAGACAACTAGGCAAAATACATGAAGCAACTGTTTCCAGACACTAGACAATGGGCAGCACCCAACCGTGATTCCTGAAGAAGCAGAAACAAGCTAAGGAGCCCTAGCACCACTCCAGCTTGCTGCTTGAGGGCCGTTTCCAAACCACAGCACAGAGGGGGGAATGCCAACAGCTGGGCAGTGTCCCTGAGGTGAGAAGAGAGAGATCTAAGTCCAGGAGGGCCCAGGCAGCGAGATCTGGGGGGCAGAGTTTCAGAGGAGGGAGCTGAGCAGAGAGAGTTCCAGAGATCTGTGCAGAGAGAACCCACTCTGCACACGTGCATGCACATGCGCACACACATAACCAAGTCTTTGGCTAAGTACTGATGTCATAAGGCCACGGAAAGAAGCACCAGAAAGCAGTTAGTCTAATAATTCCCAGAACTTCCACAGTTCCCACCAACCAGGGTGGAGAGAATTCCTAACACACGGGCATTTGGTAGAGTCCTCAGAAGGGTCACGCCAGAGGAGTGAGTGATAGAAGGCTAAATTAGCTCTAGATAAAAGGCTGCCCTGAACTTGCACTAAAAATGCTTAAAAGCAAGCCTCGAAAGGATCCAACAGTCCAGGCCCAGACTTGAACTGCATGCTGGAACAAAATCCAACACTATTTTTAAAAAGCACCTCAAGATCCAGAAACTGACAGTGTAAAATTCACAAAGTCCGGCATCCAACCAACATTACAAATTACACAAAAAAAAAACCAAACAGGAAACTATTACCCAAAACCAGGAGAAAAATCAATCAACAGAAACAGACTGAAATGACAGAGATAATGGAACTAGCAGACAAGGACTAGCTATTACAAAAAGTGTATGCTCCAAATGTTCAAAGGGTAGAATAAAACATGAGCATGATGAAGAGAGAAATGGAAGATAGTAAATAAGCCCCAAATGGAACTCCTAGAGATGAAAAATACGTAAAATGAAAAAAAAATGCACCAGATGGGATTAACAGCAAATTAGATAATGTAGAAGAAAAGATCAACGAATTGACAGACAAAAGAATTATTCAAAATGAAGCACATACAGAAAAAGTCTGAAAAATATGAACAGAACATCATTGACCTATAGGAATAATATCAAGCCATCCAACATATGTGTAGCTGAAGGAACAGAATTAAAAAGGAGGTGCATCAGAAAAAATATTTGCAGGAATAAGGGTCAAATGCTTCCAAATTTGATGAAAATTATAAATCCACCAATCTAAGAATTTTAGCAAACCTCAAGTGGAATAAGCCTAAAGAAAACAACATTACAGTCCATCATAATCAAATTGCTGACAACTAGTGATAAACAGAAAAACCTTAAAAAGCAGCCAGAGGGTAAAGAAAGACACACTACAATCAGAAAAACAAACACAAGGACAATAGTATGTTCCCTGATCAGAACCTATGCAAGCAGAAAATAAAAGAGAGACATCTTTAAAGAACTGACAATAAAAATGCGTAAAACTAGCATTCAGTACCCAACAAAAATATCTTTCAAAAATAAAGGTAGGCAGTTAGGATATAGAAAACTAGAAACAGAGTCACTACCGCCCTTAAACAAAAAAAGCTAGATAATCAGCAAAACCAGAACTTTTCTTAAGTTATCAGAGAGCTGGGGATGCAGGATGACCAATTAATCAGAAATAAGGGAAAGACAGGCACCGTCAAGGAGAGATGGGTGGGAGTTTTTGCTTACCTGGGGTAGATGCCAGACTCCATATAAGTCAGCAAGTAAGTCGGCCAAAATTTTTAACAAATGGCTAAAGGAAACCTCAACGTCTGAAATACAACTGTTATTTGTTTTCTAGGACTTTTAAATATAATTAAATAAAAAATGATTATTATCTGCAGGCACTTGTTACTTAAAAAGATCAATGCATAAAAAACAAAATAAAAATTTAAAAACTGTTAGAAGATCAATGTATAACAAATAAGCATTTGCCTATAACCTCCCCATGAGGCACTATAACATTTCCATTTACACAACACTAGTCCTTGAGCTCGGCTCAAATTAGCCAATGTTACTATGACACACCTGAGAGCAAGAAGATGAGAGGTATTCGCGGGTGGGAGGCAGCAAAGGGCTCGGAAAGAGAAGGGGACAAATTTGGTGTACTCTGTAATTCAGCTCAAGACTTGGAAAATGTCCTTAAAAACTGAGCTATGGGTAGCTGGTGCTGGAACTGAGTCTTTAGGGCAAGGCTGTAAGACTGTCAATCTCAGCTTCCTTCTTATCAGGAAAAAAAGAAAGGAGTTCCTTTCTTTAAAATACTTTATTAAATGCTGAATTGAAAACAGTGGTGCTGCAGACACATGGCCACCAAAATTATTCAATGTATAGGCTTAATCACAATGCACAACACATCAAATGTACTAAATTTTAAGTCATAAGAGTCAATCCCATAACTAAATGTAGGGGACTGAGTAAAGTTGCTATTAAAATATCTAAAACATGCATTAATTTAAAGTTTGATGCTTTCTTGAACCATTTTCTTCTTTTGTTAACCTTCCTTTCTTTTATAAAACACTACTAATTAGCTAAAAGTAATTCCCACTTATCCTAACTGAATGAATTCCTTTGATAAATACAGGGCTTGAAGTAATGAATTGACCACATGAAAGAACATTATAATGTGGTTAAATTATTACATGAGAAACCAGTATGTTTACCCCACACTCAGAGCAGACGACTTCCGGTTTCAATCTCAAGTTCAGGAAGCCCCTGACAAACTAATTACATATGCGGCAAAAAAAGACACCACCGCCCCCCCATAAAAAAGTCCCTCCTCAAGCACAGTGTGCTACCTGACCTGCCACTTTCCAGCTGCGTACCTTCAGCAGAGGGCTCAACCTTCATGCACATCAGTTTACGCATCTATCAAATGTGGAAAGTAAAGCTTGCCTCTCTGAGTTGTGGTGAAAATTAAGCTAAACTGTTCTGTAAAGGGGCTAGCACAAAGCCTAGCACAGGACAGCACCTACTGGGTTGTAGTCATCAAAACCCAAAGGGATGACTCAAATAGGATCAGGGCTGACCCGGTGGTATTTACTGAACGCCTACTATGAGCTAGGCTCTGCGTTAGTGCTTACATCTAAAAGCGAAATGGGGGGGCTGGCCCCGTGGTGTAGTGGTTAAGCTTGCATGCTCCACTTCGGTGGCAAAGGTCTGCAGGTTCAGATCCTGGGTGTGGACCAACACCACTCGTCAGCCATGCTGTGGTGGCAACCCACGTACAAAATAGAGGAAGACTGGCACAGATGTTAGCTCAGGGTAAATCTTCCACACCAAAAAAATAAAAATTAAAAAATAAAGAGGAAATGGGGAGCTGCCAAGGGCACATTGTCCCAGACTACGCCCTATACGGCAGGTTGTCCGACACTAAAAGTTAGGCCCATGAAGCACTCTCCTAACCTAGGAGCTACCCCAATGCTAACACTAAGGCTGAGAAGCAGCTTAGCAGACCAAAAAGCAAGTCCAATATAAATTTTAAAAATTATGAGAGCTTTTCCAGGAGAGCCTCAAAAATCAGAGTTTGCAACCTCTTTTAGCATATACTCCCTTTGAATACGCCAAATATATTTTTTACTTTTTTCTTTGCTGAAATTTGAATACTACTGTCCTATTTTTCTGGCATGTTGCACAGCTGACAGAGCACTTTCACACAGACAGTATGGGATGATCTCACCAAGAAACAGCAATGCTGTGAATTACTTTCAATCATAAATAATGTTTCAAACTTGTGTGAATGCCAAACAATAGTAATAGGATGAAGAATCCTTTATCTACTTAAATCTCAAGAAATTATGAATTGGACTGATGCCTAAAAGCACATAACTGGGATGAGTGGTACAATAAAACCCACTAGCTCGCACCTCCTTCTAATGCAGATTTTATTACAGTGCTGGTGAAATGGCATTTCACACATCACAAGGAGGCACTGGGGATTTCTTTCCCCACACCATGAAACCCCACCATGGCAAGGTGCTACTAGTACCACTGTCAAATGACACAAACACGCAGATCTCCTCAAGTCCAGTGTCCCAGCAGCAAGTACAACCAATACTCGAGCAGGTGTCCTAGTTCTGCTCCTTAACACCTCTCCTCTCCCGTGGGTTCTGGTGCCTCCAGTCCTACTCTCTGTGCCCTAGTTTCTGAATCTAATAAATAAGCAGAACTATACTCCCTCTTACCTTCTTACCACTCAGGGAGTTTCCCCCAAAGAATAATGCAATTTTTGTCCTTGGTTAAGGGAAAATGCTGATCTGCACAGTGAGGGGAAACCCCCTGCGACAGCATCTTTGGCTCACCTCCAGTTTCAATGCAGGGATAGGATGGAGGTGGTTCTCTCCAGTTCCCACTGGAATCTTTCATGTGAGATCGGTCGGAAGCAAAGTTCTTCAAATATGAATCTGCGCGGATCACTCTAAATTTCCTACGGATAAATCAACATTCGTTTATATCAGAGAGGTATCACAGTTGAAATTCTAACTTAATTTTTATATTGATTCATTTTCTACGACATGCACAAAACTATGCAGGCATTTTTGTACTATTAGTAATACAAAATACAGATGCAGCTTTATTACCTGTTAAAGAAGCCACGAAAAATATCAGCTGAAATCTAAAACTACAATACACAGAAACATATCTGGTTGCTTTTATTTACTCAATTGTATATCAGGGGCAAAGAGCATAATTTTCAGGTGCTCCCATCACAGCCCTGGCAATTTTGGCATCATAAAGCATTCAGCTCCTCCACCCCACACCACCCACATAACCCACCTGAAAACAAGAGTATGATAGAAATCCCCAAAATGACTTTAAGAAAATGTATGGGGTCTCATCACACAAATTTTTAAAAGACTGTTAACCTTTATATACTAGACAACTTTTACAACTTCAAAACATTTTGAATCACCTGTGTAGCACATCATTTTCAAATACCAACTCACTGGTGATACCAAGACAAGTGATCTTTACAAAACAAATGCAAAAACAAACAAACTCTGTAATCTTGTCAAGGTCTGACTTCAAAAAGTAGGAAAATCCATCCTGAATTTCCTCACCTTCTAAACTGTGGATGGATGTCCTCGTCAGACTTAAAGGCATCTTCCACGTAAATGTCAAAGGGACAGGGAAATGGCAAGATAGTGTCAAGATCATAAATGAAGCTCTGTCCTCCACTTGAAACATGAAGCAAGACAACATGGTAATCCTACAAGTACAAGTTGCTGAAGTTAACCAAGTTACTTTATGATGGTGAATTCCAACATTATAGTAAAAATGCATATATATCATCTAAAACAGATACAAGACTAATACAGCCCTCCTTATGATACCAAAATAAAATAAACACAAAACTTGATCTGAAATCAGATCAACTGTCTAGTGGCAGGGAATAGTTAAATAAAAAGTGGAAATGTTCATATACATTAAATGTATACTTTTTGACCCAGCAATTTTACCTCTAGGAATTCATCCTACAGAAAATGGCCACACACATGTAAAGGTATATATACAAAGAAAATCTCTACAGCACTGTTTGTAATAGTGAAAATTCAGAAAAAACCAAAAACCCACCGAGAAGGGAATGGTTAATAAACCACGATGCAGGCATATGATGGAATACTATGCAGCTGCTAAAAAGAATTCGATAAATTTATGTGGAAAATAGAAAAAGGTCCATGTTATATAGCTGGATGGGAAAAGCAACTTCAGAATATTTACTGTATATTATTTTTAAAAAGCTATGTGTATATAAAGACACACGTGTATTCAGAAGTACATATGCATGCACATGAATACAAAGGAAAAGTCTGCAAGGATATCTTTCAAATTATTAACAAACAGGACTGCTTAAGGTTAGCCTGGAGAGGGGAAGAAGGACTTTAATTTCTTGTTTTATACTATATTTGTAATTAAAAGAAAGAAAAATATTGGTTTTCCATTTTTTTTTAAATCAGCCTAGCCCTAATCTGCAACCGCTAAGGGAGAAGGATAAAGAGAGCTTCTCCCGCACAGCTCAGGCACAGCACAGCCTGGGCACAGTGCGCATGTGAATTCTCACTCTCACTCCCAGACACCGGGCACTGCTGCGGGGGATATCAGGGAGGTTATCAAGGGGCATGAGGGCAGTCTGGTGTTTTGAGTTCTTCAGAAGAAAAACGCTCTGAGAGAGAACAGCACTGCGAGATAAAAAGTTCAGTCACATTAGCATGACATTATTCACACCATCTTACATTTCTAGTACTTCAGAGCTGACAAGGCACTTTCCAAATGGTATTTCATTTGACGCCACGAGGTGGGGAAGATAATTAATTGAGACTGGTGATGTTGTAGGATTAGAGCCTGAAGTGCTTCCTTTGGCTCCAATTCTATCTTAGTAAAGCAGAAACAGCATCAGAAATGGATGCTTATTCCCTGTGCTCCTCTTAATGCATCCTACTTTCCAGATAGATAAACTAAGAGCTGCTCCCCCTCTAAAAGTCCATAGTGCTCTTCCCCTGGGCTTGTTCATGTTACTCTCCTCCATCCACAGCAACCTTCTCCACCTCTCTCCCCATATCCATCACTCAAGCTCTGGCTCACAAATGCTTTCTCCCCCATGAGTCCATTTTTGATTTCTCCCACCCCTGGCCAGAAGTAATCCCTGCCTTTTCCAAAACGTCTTTCTCTCTTGACATCTTCCACCTCATACTACAGCTTTTTTCAAGTACATACTCCCTATTATTTGTGGCAAACTGTGCTGTTGAAACATAGATACAAAGATGAGAAAGTCAGTCCTGCCCTCAAGGAGTTCCCAGAGAAGTGGGAATTGTTGCCAGACAGCGTGATGATGAGACAGAACAAAGGAGGTGGACAGCATGCAGGTAAGGGCATCCTGAAGGCAGACTGCCTTGTTCAAACCTCAGTCCCTCCACCTACCAGCCTCAGTTTCCTCTTTTATAAAATGGAGATGACCGCAGTGTTTACCTCAGAGTGTTACTGGGAGAATTAATGAGATTATCCACGTAAATGTGCAGTGTTTTTAAAAGCCAACCAAGAAACAGAGGGAATGGGGGCCCAACTGCCAAGGCGAGTTTCACTGAGAAAGGGCTGTCATTGCTGAATCTTGCCTGAGGGGAGTGCTTTCCAGAAAGAAGATACAACTTGTGAAAAGGCATAACAGTAAATATCCACAACCTTCTAGTTAGTTCAGGTCCATATTCCTACATACTAGATGACTGGTGAATCTGAGAGGGAAAGCAGGCCTCGACTCAGAATCACCTTCGTGGCACAGATGTGGAGCCAAGGAATGCAGATTTAAGCAGTGGCCTCACTCTCTGAGTCAGGGTACAGCGCTTGCCCAGTTGTCAGAAAAGGACCAGTGGGGCTATGGGAAGGGATGCCACCTGGAAGGTGATCAGCTCCTTGGGGTTTGGTGTCTCAATACACTCTGGGAGGCCTACCCAATTCCTACAACAGGACAACAGTGAGGCACAGATAAATCTGCCAGAGGGTGCAGGGAGTCTTCCTGCAACAGGATCCCCCACCCTGAGCTGCCATGAGATGTTGCGTAAGGAGGACCTGACCACAGGTCCTTTCCCTGAGAGTTTCCTTAAAATGGGAAAGAAGACCATGACTCAAAATCAGCTGAGTGGTTCACCAATAGGGATGACTTCTAGGGCAGAGGGACAGTCTGCAACAGGGGTTCTGCAGTGATGCGAACAATGATAGCTAACGCTTCTCAAGCACCATTACCAGACACTGTACCAGATGCCAGGGTAATGCTTCAAATCATTCTCTCATTTAAGCCTCACAAGCCCACGGCCCAGAGGAGGACACTGAAGGACGAGGGTAAAGAACATGTCCAGTTCGCACAGCCCAGTGGAGGACAGGGACTTAACCCCGGCCTGCCTGCCTCTCAGCCCTCGCTCCTAACCCAACACTGCTGGGCTGGGGCTTGAATGTTAGAGCAGCAGATCACCTGCTGGTGAAGGAAGTGGGAACGTGAGCCCCACGAAGCCAGAGATTTGAGTTTATTTTGTGCCTGGCATACAATAGGCACTCAATAAATATATGTTAAATAAATGAATGAAGCCAATTCAAATGATATCTTATTTTAAATAACTAACAGAAACTAGACGTGTGTTACATTATCGTGAATGGAGCTTTTCTTTTACTTTATCTTCATGTTTATTGGCATAAACAACTGGTCAGGGGGCCAGGTTAAAGTGACACACAGGTGTGTACTGGAAAGGACCCAGGCCTGAGACCCAGTCCTGCCACTGATCAGCTAGATGACCTTGAGCTACTCCCTCTGCCTTTCTGGGCTTCTTTCTTCACCTGAAAAATGAAGGGAATGGAGTAGATCTGTGTTTTTCAAATTCCAGTCATGTTCACTTAGGAGTTTGCTAAGAACACTAATTCCTGAACTCTTCTCTAAATTGACTAAATCAGAAACCCATATTTTCAACACAGTCTCCAGAGAATTCTAATGTGCAGCTGGACTAGATATTGCTAAAGTTCCTTCCAGTGCTAAATGTATAAGAGTCTAGATGATCATAAATAGATCTGCCACACAGGCCATTTAAAGTCATTCCTATAATAATTTCAAAATTAAAAGAAAACATGCCTGTAAGTGCTTCTACCTTAGACCAAATACATCTATTCTCAAGAGATCAATTTATTAATAACTGTCATAGCCTTTGTCTACTGCCCGATCATTTCTGCTTTACCAAAATGTAAAGACCACTCAGGGATTACAAGTACCAACGTATCAGAGGCTCTCTGTCTTGACCGTCTTACCCAGATCACAGGTCCATCTCCAGGTCTTGCCTGTTGTTTCCAGATAGGTATCTATGAAATACAATAAATTTCATAAGCCACAACTTCCGATAAAACAACATTCTTTAAAACAATACATAAAGGAAAAATAAAATATTTCTAAGCAACCAACAATCAAGGTGAAAGAATGAACTAAGAAGAAGAAATTCAAATCCTTCCAAGTGTCCTGAACAATATATGATGTTCTTTGGAGAGTAGGAGACCTGAACTAGGAATCAGAAGGCCTGGCAGGTTCAAGTCTTGCTTTCCTGCTTAATTATTCATGGGACCTCCCTGAGTCTCTACTTCCTCATCTATAAAACGGAGACAGTTGTCTGAAACTTGCCTACTTCACAACGTTTCCATTAGAATCAGATGAGATGATGCTTGCAAAAGTGCTTTGCAGAATATGCAGGGCTTACCTTTTTAATACTTCATATAGATTTATTGTAGTTCTATTTAAACTCCAGAGACAAAGAAATCTTTACATCAAACCTAAGATATGTGGCTCTAATCTAAGCAATTTAAAAGCTCTAACTTAATATGTAAAGAAAAGAGACTTAATCTGTGTAAATACACCATCACTTATTTCCTTATCTACAAGTAAAGGACTAAACTCTTCTAACTTAACTCTGCCCCGTAAAGAAAAAAAATCTCATTCAAAAATAAACTCTACAATGTTGCCGTATTTTATAAAGCACATTTTAGAACAGTACTAAACCCATGCTATGTTTAGCTTTTAATATCATCTTAAATCTCTTGTTTTCTTTCTGCACTCACTTGCCAACTTACCATCTTCCTCTCATTAGATATGAAGACAGCGTAACACTCTTCTAAAGGATACTGGTCGTGGTTTTTGATGTATTCACAGAGTTTCCAAATATTTTCTTCACTGAAATAAAATAATTGTTTAATCAATATTAAGCAAGAACGCTCTTTCAAATTTGAACAAAAGACTGATAATGTCACAAAAAAAGTTGGAAGAGACCTCAAACACCATCTTATCCAACAATTGGCTAATGTTTCAACCTTCTCTGAAATATCCCCGACAAGGTGTTACCCTACCTAGACTGTACATGGACACCTCTCCAAACACAGAGCTCATTCTCTCCCCCAGCAGTGCTTGTGTGTGGAGGCATTCTATAACTGACAAAATGCTATGTCAATACTCTGTAAGCTATGGGTCCAGGGACTTGAGATACAGCTGGAATTCCAACTCAGCCACTTACAAGGTAAGAAGTTTTGAACATCCTGACCTCTCTGAGGGTCTGCTTTTCTCATTTGTAAAATGAGCATAATCACATCATCTTATAAACACTCAATAAATCTTAGTTAACATTGGTCCGCTGCTCCCCTTAGGAATGGGGCAGGATGGGTGTTTTGGGTAGGAGGGCTTCTGGCTGGAAAGGGGCAGTTATGAGATATGTCCAGGAACTCTTTTGGAGGGAGCTCCTGGAGTTGGATTGCCAAAGACCCTCTGGTAAGGAGGAGGTCCTGACTTCTAGAAAGTCTTCTCATATTGAAGTGAAATCCATCTTTCCATATCTCTGCCCCAGATGAATCCCTC
Source organism: Tapirus terrestris (assembly GCA_004025025.1). NCBI lineage: Eukaryota > Metazoa > Chordata > Mammalia > Perissodactyla > Tapiridae > Tapirus > Tapirus terrestris. The sequence continues at coordinate 44,877 of PVID01010146.1, read as the reverse complement.
TTCTATATGACAGGCCTTTAGCTATTTGAAGCAGTGGTCAGCACCACCTAAGTAAAGCGATGCCCAGTGCATCAAACCAAGCCACACTGGTAGCCACAGCCACACTCCTCCATGGGCAAGCACAGTCACTGCAGGCAGTACTCCCAGCTCAGCCTCTGGGTTCCTGGATTTTTCTCATGAGCCACACAGCACCTTTGCTCAAAATGAGCTACACCAACACTCTGCTCACACACACGACTCGATCTGTCAAAGCCTAATTTCCAGCACCCTATGCCATGCTACCTCAAAATGAAGCAAGGCATGAATGGCGTTGAGGACTGTCACCATTTTATGGAATACACACTTTCAATTCACAAGTCTTGCCCTTGTCTACTGTCTCAATGCTCCATATGACTAGGCTTAAAGTACCAAAGTTGAGCATCTGTATTTTTCTCTTATGATTTTGTTTTTCTCTAAAATACCTAAGAAATCTTATAGAAAAAGAGGTGGTAGAGGTAACAACAGGAGATTGCTACTAACTGCTTCCATAGGATATGCAGTAGGGAGTAACAAAAATTTACTGTTTCATAACATGTAGTAGCTAAAATTTTTTCAATCTGGATGTTCTAAGACCCAGTTTTGCGAAGATATTGGTCTATCCAGCCTATAGATGTTTTGGAGAGTTGACCACAAACATCTTTAAGAGCCTGTGATGTACAAAGCACAGTGCTAAGTGCTTGGAGGACCCAAACAATGATAAATTAGAGCCCAAAGACGCTGAGAGGAGACACACAGATCCATAAATAAGCAAGCACCATAGAAGGCCATAAAAGATGCATAGAGAAAGCATAGAGGAGAGCCATTAATTCTGAGGGATACAGGAAGATGAAAGAGGCATAGGTCAGTAGTTTCTTCTTGTTTGTTCCCCTTCCCCCCATGCCAAGGATGAGCACAGAGTTAATGCAAAAAGTTTGTGAATCCATATGAACCACAAGCAGTACTGGAAGGCTAAATACACAAGTGGCTTGGACATACTGTGTCTATTATTTTTCAAATACATGTGAACGTTACACAGAGAAAAAACAAACTTAAACACGAGTTACTGAACTTGTTCCTTTTTATCATCAATTTTTTTGTGTGTGTGTGTGAGGAAGACCAGCCCTGAGCTAACATCTGTTGCCAATCCTCCCCTTTTTGCTGAGGAAGACTGGCGCTGGGCTAACATCCGTGCCCATCTTCCTCCACTTTATATAGGACGCCACCACAGCATGGCTGACAGGCAGTGCGTCGGCGGGCGCCCGGGATCCAAACTCACGAACCCCGGGCTGCCAAGTGCGAACTAAACCGCTGCGCCACCGGGCGGCCCCTATCATCAATTTTTTCCCAAGAGTACAGTTAAGATCATGTAGGAGTATCTCACAAAACTTCTGATAGTAATAAAGAGGACCTTACACTTGGAAATGCTGGGAGTCACTGTTGGAATAGAAAGAGCCCCAGATTTGGTGTGAGTTCTGGCACTCATTTAACTGGTAAAAAAAAAAAAAAAAAGTAGGTGGTGACGATAATAATGTCCCAACCTGTCAGTTGATTATTTTGGTAGCAGAAAGGCTAATAAAGCAGCATTAAAGCCAAGATTCTGCAAGGGTTACTGGTGATGGGCTGAGGTCAGAGAAGCATGCAGAAGGGGAGGATCCCCGGCACACAGCAGGTGCTCAGCAAACATTTGAAAAATACAAAACAATTACAACAGAATCAGAGTGCTCTGCAAACCACACAGTGCCACACAAATACTGACTACCACTACTGTCATTAAGCTGGGTCTTAAAAGACAAGTAGCATCGGGCAGAAGCTAACAGAAGTAGAGAGGAGGCATTTATTTCAAGTTAGAAGAACGCACAGGAGCAAATGTAGTAAGGTGTACCCAGATGATGTGTTCAGACAGGGTAGAGCACTGGTTCTCAATCAGAAGTGACTCTGCCTCCCCAGGGGACATTTGGCAACATCTGGAGACATTTTTGTTGTCATAAATTGGGGGAGAGTGCTATGGGCCTCTAGTGGGTAGAGGCCAGGGATGCTGCTACACATCCTACAATACACAGGACAGCCCCCCACAACAAAGAACTAACATGCTCAAAAGGTCAACAGAACCAAGGTTGAGAAACCCTGGAGTAGAGCAGAGAAGGCAGGTTCAACATGAGGTTGGAGGAACAGACAGTGACCAGATCTTGGAGGGCTTCCTATGCTCAGGAAACAGACTTTACTGTCTATACTTGTACTGCTTGAAATGTGATCAACAGACCAGATTCAGACGCCTCCACTGTGATGCTCACACATCCAGACCCTCTGAGGTGGGACCCTAAGATCTACATGTTTTACAAGCTCCCAGGTGATTCTCCAGCACCTTCAAATTTAGAACAGCTTTGAGCAGTGTGAAGCCAGCTAAGTCAAAGACTTGATGGGATAGGGATGAGCTGGGCAGGGAGGCCTGTTAGGAAGGACTGGAACAGGCCCCGACAGCAAAGGTGGGCTTGGCCTACGGCTCAAGAAACTAAAGGAGAGGATCTATTGAAGACACCTTCATCTCCTACCAGGCTTCCACCAAATCGCTCCACTCCAATTGTGCCAGCCTCCTTTGTGTTCCTAGAACAGTCACGGCGTGCTTTCTTCTCAGAGCCTTTGCACCAGCTGCTTCTCCTGCCCGGAATGATCTTCCTCCAATATCCACAAAGCCCCAGCGCTCTTTTGCTTCAGCCCTCTGTTCAAATATCACCTTATCAACAATGTCTTCCTTAAATATCCTAATACTGTAGTTTCACAGGAATACAGCCTTGCCTATTCATTCTGTCTGTGACTGTATGAAACAGTATGAGTCACCATCCCTCACCTTGTTTTATTTTTCTCATTGCACTTCACACCAACCAAACATGGCTTACCTGCTTTTGTCTGCAAAATCTAAGAACCATGACATCTTACCAGAGAATCCGTCTGATTGTTCATGGCTGTATACCCAGTGCCTAGAATCAAGCATCACACACTCCAAGTGCCTAATAAACATTTACCAAACGAATGAATAAAACACGGAATGGACATTAGGGACATGAGCTAATAGGATTTAGGTGAGAGGCAGCGCAGAAGCATGGGCTCTAGCACTGCAAAGGTTCTAGTTCAAGCACCACCACTTCCTAGATGTGTGATCTTGGGCAAACAACAGGCCTTTCTGTGGTTCAGTCTTTTCATCAGTAAAATGAGGATAATGATAGTCACAGAACCTATCTCCCAGGCATGGATGGAAGCACTTGGCACTAGGCTTGACATGCATTCAGAACTGAACAAATATTAAGCTCTTGGAGGTACTGGTTTAGTGACCAGCTGAAAGAGGGAAAGGGACCCTACGGTTTCTTGCGCAGGGACTGGAAATTGGGGAAGAAGTCATCCTCAGGCAAGAGAAGGGTAGGTGTGGGAGCGAAAAGGACCAAGGTAGGACTGCAGCCAATACCACGCAGGCAGCCTAAAACGGGGGTACAGTGTGTGGACTCCAGAGCCGAACTCGGCATGTAAATCCCCATTCCTTCACTCACTAGCTATGGCCTTAGGCAAATTACTTGCACCCCTCTGCGCTTCAGTGTTCTCATCTTTAAGATGCAGATGACAACAGTACCTACCTCCTAGGGGCTCCCAGGGTTCAAATGAATTCGTTTACAGAAACCACTCAGAACAATGCTTGGCATACAACACGTGACGTGTAAGTGTAACCCTTATCACAGTGACAGCATAGTGATTAACATCATTGTTTCTGGCACAAGAGGTCCCGAATTCGATTCCTGGCTGCTACTAGCTGGGTGATCTTGGCAAAATTACTGCAAAATCTCAGTGCCCCCATTCTTTTTCAAAATTAAAACGACCTTCATATCAATGTGAAACCACACAGGCTTCAACGGAGTTAATTTCCAAAGGCTCTCTGTGCTCCACCCTCGGCCCCCAAGTCCTCTTCCTGGCCCCCAAGCACTGAGATCTGCTGAGAAATGTCCCAGCGAAAAGCGCCAGGCGGAAGCAATGCACCACCGAGGGAATCCGCCCCTCAATCCAAATGCCCACGCTCTACTCAGGACGCGAGAGCTGCCATTCCCGCTCCCTCCTCCCCGCAAACCGCAAACCAGCCAGTGGAGGCCCCGAGCACCCCCGGGGAGGGGCCGGGAAGAGGCGGCGCCCAGCTGGGACGCCGCGGCCGAGCGAGCCCGGGAGATGCGGGCGCTGCGCCCGCGCCCCCTCACCAGTAGCAGCTGTTGTAGACACAGGCGTCCCGCGGGGGGCTGGCCGGCTGGTAGTGGGCGGCTGCAGCAGCGGGGACACGCCCCTCCATGGCGGGCTAGCTTGCGTCGGGGTACCGGCCTGAGGCAGACCGACTGGAACAGCCCCCTGGCGGGCCTCGGGGGAGGAGCCGGCGTACGGCGGCCCACGCGAGTTCCCGGGGCGGAAGGGGCGGAGCCCGGGGCTGCTGGAGCCGGTCCCGGGTGGTGGAGCCGGGGACGGGGTAGGCGGGGCCTGGGCGGGGCGAGCGGCGCAGGTTCCCAGCGCGCGGGGCCCAGGCGGGCGGTGCAAATTCCGAGTGGGTGGAGCCAGGAGCTGAGTGGGCCCAGAGCGGCCCTGAGCGGACGCTGCAGGTTCCGGTGGGCGGAGCCCGGGCGGGACGCGCGGCGCAGGTTCCGGAAGGGTGGAGCCAGGGCGAAGTGGACGGATGCGGGGTGGGGCGAGCGGCGTGAGTTCCCAGTGGGCGGAGCCCGGGGTCGGAGGCACTGCGTGATTTCGAGTAGGCGGAGCCCGGCGCGGTGGGTGGAGTCAGGGGCGGGGCGGGGCCGGGAGCGATGGGGGCGGTGGTAACGGCGAGGATCCGGTCGGCGGGGGAAGGGGAGAGGTCCCTGGCAGGCGCCTTGAGAGGAGTCACGCGAGGGTCTGGAGTTGGTAAGCGGTCGCACCCTGCACGGCGTTTCGTGAGTGTCCCGGAGGAGTCTGAGATCCGTCCTCCAACCCCGGGGCCGGGGTTGCCAGCTGTGGAGGAACCAGATGAGACACCGAAGACTCGACGTGTGCGAGTGAAATAAGAGAAGCTTTAGCACTTGGAGCCTAGAGTCCGCGGGGCCGGGGAAGAGGAGGAAGGGGGAAGGTTAATTCCAAATATGGCCGCACCAAGGGCGGTTTCAGAGAGGGATATCACCCCCAAATCTCATTTTTTTCTGTGTGTGAGGAAGATTGGCCCTGAGCTAACATCTGTTGCCAATCCTCCTCATTCTGCTTGAGGAAGATTGGCCCTGAGCTAACATCTGTGCCAATCTTACTCTATTTTCTATGTGGGACGCCGCCACAGCATGGCTTGATGAGTGGTAGGTAGTGCGTCGGTCAGCGCAGGGGATCCGAACCCATGAACCCAAGGCCGCTGAAGCGGAGCGCTTGAACTTAACCACTATGCCACCAAGCCAGCACCTGTAACATTTTTTAAATAGGAAAATTTTATATGTTGGCCTAGAAAGATACATTGTTTCCTTGATATAGTAAGTTTAAAAAAAAAAGTTTAAAAAGAATCCTCATGGTATCCATGCTGGCAGTCTGGAAGGAAAGACACCAAATTGTTAAAACATTGTTTATCTCTGGTGAATGAATGGTATGGAGGGCTTTCACTTTATGCTTTATAGCCTTCTGAATTGTCTGTATTTGAAATGGTGATATATAGCTGATGAGGGTACGTCCCATTATAAAAACTGAAATCCTTAGGTTGGTTTATAGGCCATCTACAGTCAGGTTTTCTCTATCTTGTTAGTTCTAAAGCCCGTAAATCCAAAAGACTGAGCATAAATGCTTGCGTCAGTTATCAATTTATTGCCTCTCAACTCTGAATACACATTTCAATATAGGCTCTATGATAAATAATGGAATTCCTTTAAGCATTTCTCCTTTAAAGTTAGCACAATGTTAAGCCTTCTCAGTAAAGTGTGCTGGAGGAAGAAGCTTCCTGCAGTTTCTGGGACAGTACAAGAGTTTGGAGTGTGGTCATGAGAACATTCGGTGGCTTCTGCCCCAGCCACAAGCCCAGACGTGGTCCCTCTGCGACCTTACAGCTTTCGCTTGGCAATCATCTTTCTGCAGCCCTCTTGACACAAACCAGAGCCCTGTGAGGCCTGCAGGCAGCCACCTGCCCCTACTCCTTCAGCAAGCCCTTCATGGCCTGCACACAGTTACCTGTGGCCAGCAGGGTCACACACTGAGCCTCCCCTTCTTCCCCCAACCCCTCCACTCCCCCCCCAGGCGTTTTGAAGCCCTTCTGCCCCTGCTGGCTTCCAGACTCCCAAGGCATTCCCATATCATTGGTTGATGATCGCTCCCCTCTACCCCCTTTCTCTACCTTGCTTAAGGGAAGTTGAACGTTAAGAATTAACTATGATAAAAGTGTAACTATAAGATAGAAGGAAACTCTATATAGAATCTAGGGCTGAGGAAGAGTACCTAAGGACAAATATGAAAGGGGTTTGGACCTCCTTGGAGAAGGTGTGAGTTGGCGACCAGATAGCAGAGAAGTTCACTGGTTTACCCAGGCTAGAGGTGGTCTGGAGTTGTTGGGCAAGCAATAGAGAACTGGGTACAGGAGAAACAGCAGTCTGTGCCATAATGTGCTTTCTTTTTGCTTTAAACTTTCTCTTATAAATAGGAATTACTTTTAAATTAATAAAAAAGATCATATTTTAAAAATTCATACGATTTCATCGTTTTCTTGTCGTTAGTGCTGTGGAGTCAATTCTGACTCTTGGTGACCCTGTGTTCAGCAGAGTGGAACCCTGTCTGGTCTTTTTGTGCCATCCTCTCACCTTCCAGTCGTGTCCAGACAATGCTCTGCTGCTATTCATAGGGTTTTCATGGCCAATTTTTTTCAGAAGTGGATGGCCAGGTCCTTCTTCCTAGTCTATCTAGTCTGGAAGCTGTGGTGAAACCTGTTCACCATGGGTGACCCTGCTGGCATTTGAAATCCCGATGGCATAGCTTTCAGCATCACAGCAACATGAAGCCACCACAGTATGACAACCACCAGACCTGACCAGGAGGTGAACTCGGGCATGGGCCACTTTGGGGAGAGCATCAAATCTTAACGCCTGGACCTCCAAGGCAGGGCATAGTAGAGACTATAAAAAGGGATATGGTTTCAGAAGAGTAGGAGGTGCTTAGAACCAGATTCTGACCTACAAACTCCAATGATCTGGATGAGGAAGAAATAAGAGATGCACTCAAAGAAGCCAATACCCAATGAAATTAGGATGGTTTTTTATTATTATTTTTTTGTGTGTGTGAGGAAGACCAGCCCTGAGCTAACATCTGTTGCCAACCCTCCTCTTTTTTGCTGAGGAAGACTGGCCCTGGGCTAACATCCGTGCCCATCTTCCTCCACTTTATATGGGATGCTGCCACAGCATGGCTGACAAGCAGTGCATCCACGGGCGCCCAGGATCAAAACCCGCGAACCCTGGGCTGCCAAGCGCGAACTAAACCGCTGCGCCACCGGGCTGGCCCTAAAATTAGGATGTTAAAGGGTAGGGGTTTGGAGGAGGAACACATAACAAAGTATGAAAAAGGGCCACAGATGTGAAAGGGGAGATCCGGGAAGTCTACAGCACAGAATACACTGAGGTTTAACAACAAAAGGGGGTTTTATTTTTTTATTGGGGGAGGGGGTGTTTTCAGTGCTCAATATTAAGAGCTAGACGAAAAAGGAAGAGAGAATCCTATTGCTTGGGACCATATGATATGATGTGATCAGACAACTGAAAGAAAACAGAAATACCCAATGTCGATTTGCTTGCATTTTTCTCTGTCAAAGAAAGAGGTCCTCAAGCTTGAAAGAATAAGGAAATTAGCAGTAAGAGGAAATTGAAGCCAAGATAGGTGCAGTGGTGGAAAGCACCATGTTGCCTTTAATGGGTGAAAAATCTTCAGACCCAGCTGAGTTATATCCCAGTATACTGAAAGTCCTCTAGATTATGACCCCAAAGCCTTTCCTACAGATCTTTGAGACCATGTTGGGGGAGATAACATAAGGCTAAATATGACTACTTGCTGCCTTGAGTTTCATAAAAGGAAAAAAGTATGTATTCGAGACACTATACCCTGGAGAACTGGATGCCTGTTCCCAGGATGATTTGTGACCACGAAGAAAAAGTGATTATTTAGGTGCCTTTACTGGTTTACCAAGCCCTTTTCATGCGAAATGGACCTCATTTCATGTTGTTGGAAGAATTCATTGATCATTAGAATAGGATTATAACACAAAAAACATAATGTGATTCCAAAAAACAGCTGGCCCAGTTGTATTAGTCATGACTTGTTCAGTTAGAAGTGAAGACAGAAAGGCTGTTTATCAGCTCGTTTAACAGGAAGGACGCTGCAGTGGCTCTCACAGTCAAAGCACAAGCTGCCGACACCAGGGTCTCAAGGGACCAAAAGCAGAACACACTTCCCCAGGCCTTCTTTCTCCCATCTCTCAGTCTGCTTCTCAGTGCTTGGCTTCATTTGGAGGTGACTTCACTTCTTGCTGGCGGGAGGATGGCCGCTGGCAGCCCCGTATTCATATTTTCCAGGCTTGGCAACCCCACTGGAAAGAGAAAACTTCTTTTTCCTCATAGCAATCACACAGAGCGACTTGTACCTTTATTTTTTACATTTCTGTACTGCTTGAATTTTTCATATGTACTACTTTCTAATAATGAATTTTTAAAAATAAAAAATTTCTAAAAAAAACAAATTTATCAACATTAATATAAAAAGCTGCATGGACAGATTATTGCTCACTTAACTTTTCGCCTACTGTTGTACATTTAGTTTGTTTTCAGATCCCACTATTATAAATAAAGCTGTGATCAACATCTTTGTACATAAATCTTGGTCCATGCCTCTGATTATTATGTTAGGATGGAGTCCCAGAAGTGGATTTCCTGGGCCTAGGTTTTTAAATATTTTCCAGGTCTCTTGATACATGTTGCTATATTGCTTTTAAGAAATGGGCCTATACTTCAGTATCACACTGAGTATTATTATTAAAAAACAAAAAGGCAAAAAACCTGGCATTCTCATTGTTATTTTAATTTGCAATTATCTGATTACTACTTTCCTGTGTTAAAGGGATAAAAGGCAGCAAAGTACTATGGGAGCTTTAGGGAGGAGCACCTCACTATTTTGGGGGGAGTTGGGCTGGATTGGAATGCCGTACTATTATTATTCATCTTACTTAGAATGGGGTAGGAGGGAGGCGATTGTCCCAGGGCCCTTTGCACAGGCCAGCCAAAGCCCTTGGTGTTAGACTCAGGGCTGTGTACCACACCTTACATGGGAAAACTGGGAAACTGAAGTATATTCAGGTGAGGCTGATAAAGAGGGAAAATCTGAAAAAAACGTATCATAAAATTATAACATATCTTCCCAGCTCACTTCCTGTGCCCACGTACCTTCTCTCCTGACCCTCCATCCCTCAGATCTGAAAGAGATGTCTGTCTCACATGACCTCCCAACATTCGTTGTGTCAGTGTCTGTTCTAGAAAACCAGTGGTAAAATTTCCCTTTCTGACCTGAAGCCTCTGTACCAGTCAGAGTTCTTAGTTGCAAACAACAGAAACGATCTCTGGCTAACTTAAACAGAAAATCAAAGTCACTGAGAGGATGGGGAGGTGGCAGGTTGGGTGGGGCCTGGAGGGGAGGAAGCACAGCCAAGTCACATTGATATAATGCTCCAAGAATCAGCTGGTTAGGATGCCACCATGAATGCCCCTGCCTCTGTAACCTCTGCTGCTGCCACCATGAATAATCAGCCCTGCATCTATAGGTTATTCCTTGAAGAGGCAATGAATTCTGAGGTGGGAGCAGCCCACTGACCTGAGGTCACACACCTGAGTCCTAGCTGCCAGGTTAACAGGGAAATGAAGTATCTGTCCCCGTAGGATTTCCATCGAAGGAGGTGGTCCCCTGCCTAACCCAAACCCACTCAAAGAGAAAATCTCTCAGCTAGGAGGGGTGTCTGTTTAAATTCAGGGTAGTAAAAAATGGCAAATGTCAACTATGATCCCCCCACCTCCACGTGATTAACGGTTTTTCCCCTTTTGTGGGAAATCCATGAGATTAGCTATTGGATTTAAGTATGGTCACATTTACAACATTCCTGAAAGAAATCCCTGTCCAAATTGATATTTACTTTTTAACTTTGTTACCAAAAAACAGAAAGGGACCCGCCTATGACTTCATCTCAAATGAGGTAATGGAATTATGATTAGCTCTTACCTCAGCCCTCTTTTCTGTCACACGTTAGGTAAAAACACTTGACCCTCTTCAAGCAGTCAGGGGTTGTGGGAAAGAACCTCATTTTCTATTGCCCCTTCTTTTCCTAAATCAAGTCATTCCTCTCTACAACAGCTAAGAAAAGGAAAGCTTTCGGAAAAGGAAAGAAATATCACCCTCTGAAGACCAATTCCAGACCAACTCTTTAAAATTCCTAAGGGTGCTGTAACAAATTACCAGAAACTAGGTGCTTAAAAAAACCACCCAGAAATTTATTCTCTCATAGGTCAGCAGGCCAGAAGTCTGAATCAAGGTGTCAGCAGAGTTGGTTCCTTCCAGAGGCTCTGAGGCAGAATCTGTTCCATACCTCTCTCTTAGCTTCTGGTTGTTGCTGGCACTACTTGGTGTTCCTTGGCTTATAGATGCATCACTCCAATTTCTGCCTCCATCTTCACATCACCTTCTTCTCTGTGTGTCAAATCACCCTCTCCTTTCTCTTATGACACCATTCACTGGATTTAAGGTCCATCATAAATCCAGGATGATCTCATTGCAAGATCCTTAATTACATCTGCAAAGATCCTATTTCCAAATAAGGTCACATTTACAGGTACCAGAGTTTAGGACCTGGACATATCCTTTTGGGGTACACAAATCAACCCACTACACCAACCAATGGTTAAAGCAAGTGTGGTAATTCTTAATATTGTTGAAGAGAGAATAAAGGAACAGAGAAAATCCTTTGGCTGTCTGTCTCTTGGTGTTCTGAAATTTCTATTTCTTTGCTTATTTGAAAAGAACTAAATGACTGCTATAACTTCTGTGGAGGTCAATATGATAATATCTAACAAAATTACAAATGCATATGCTTTTTTGGGTGGAAGTTTTTTTATAAATTTTTATTGAGGTATAATATGCATAAAGAAAAGTGAATATATCATAAGGGCACACCATGCTACTTTAAATATTGTTCTTTTCTCTTTCATTTATATTGGGTAAACAATCATTTTGAAGCTTTTCTTTTCTATTGTAAAAGTAATACATATTCAATGCAAAAAAAAAATCAGAAAAATTGGGAAAAGTACAAAGAAACCACACAGCAACCACATTATCATTCAGAAATTAACCATTACCATTTTGTTGTAGTTTCTCCTGGGCTTTTTCCAAAGCAAGTATACACATACACTTTTATTTTGTAACAAAGGTAGAACCGTATGATACCTATTTCTTTGTAGTGTCTAACAAGTTACAATGCATTGTGCACAACTTTACATATAATTAAATTAACACAGTTACATCAAAATTTTTAATGTCTGTATAGCATTCTTCTTAAGTGAGGCCCCGCCAAAGGACATTCAAGTTGCTTTCAGCTTTTTGACATTACAAATAATGCTGTGGTAAACAACATGGTGCATACATTTTTGAAAACTTTTCAAAAAGCCAACTTTTAAGTGCAGAATATATAACAACTTCTATATCTTAAATGCACATCAAAAAGAATTCTTGATATTCCCTCCATACTTGCTTTAGCCATAGCATTCCATGTAAGTTAGGTGCAGCTTCATCCTTCCATTAGCTCAAGCAAAAAAAACAAACATTGGAGTCATCCTTGACTCCTCTCCTTCTCTCATGCCTAAATCCAATTAATCAGCAAATTCAGTTGCCTCTTTCTTCCAAATATACCCAGAATGTGACCATTTGTCATTACCTCAACTGCCGTCACACTGGGCTGTGTCACTGTCATCTCCTGCCTGGATAATTGCAGTGGCCTCCTAACTAGGGTTGCCAGATTTAGCAAATAAAAATGCAGGACACCCAGTTAAAATTGAAGTTCAGATAAACAACAAAATTTTTTTACTATATGTCCCAAATATTGCATTCTCCATGCAGCAGCTGGAGGAATTCTTTCAAAAAGTCAGAATAAGTCACTCTGTTCAAAACTCTGTGATGTCCTTTCATCTCACTTATAATAAAAAGTAAAAAATCTTAAAGTTGAGGCTCACAGCCCTGCAGGATCTGCTCCTCTCAGCTCTTTCCTCTTTGATCTCATTGGCTTCCTTGTCTCTCTCTCTTCCCTGCATCTCTCTTCACCCAGATATACCTTCCCTAATCACCCTGTTTAAAATTACATGCTTCCCTTCCTCTTCCCTGCTTTATATTTCTCTGTAATACTTACCACCTTTTAACAAATATATCACTTATTTAGTTTAGTGTCTTCCTCCTTCCACTTGAATTTAAGTTCCATGAGGGCATTTTTGCTTCTTGTTCACTGCTGCATCCCCAGTGCTTAGAATAGTGCCTGGCACATAATAGATCTCAATAAATATTTAATATATTGAATTAAGGAATTGTAGTTATCGAATTAAGGAAATGTACCTATCCAAATCAATAAACAGCTTTTGTTTCTGTTTCACCACGACTCCTTTCACATTCTGATCATTCAGCATGTTATCTATTTCAAAGTATTCAAGTAACCGCTGTAATCTTAGAGAAGCCATTTTCTGTAATTCTGTAATCGTAGTAAACATGTATACGTGCAGGCACAGTTCTAAGGTACAATAATATTTTAGAACCTTAGGTATCATTATTAGAGAATGCACAGATGAGAAAATTAAGACTCGGAGAAGTGAATTATTTGCTTAAGATCCTTTACGTGGGATAGGGCAGAGCTGGGTACAGAACCTGCGCCCTTATCTATAGTACTGTGCCAGCTCGCTTTTAGCTCCTTTTCTGTTTTCTTTCGGAAGTTAACTTGCTTTGGTTAAACTATCGGTAAAAAGCTCTTAAGGATCAAAGTCAAAAACTGTCAAAGGCCAAGTGCTTTCTCCTCCTCCAGTCAAGGACTCGGCATTTTGCATTTGAATCCTGCAGGGCGGGAAGCTGAAGGCAGGTGTCGGGAGGGGCGGGGAGGAGCCGCCAGGCCCCGCCAGCCAATCAGAGCTGGGGGGAGCCTCCCCTCCCCCTCCGACATCCACGCGCCAAAATTCCAAACGGGACCACGTCCGCTACCCGCCGTCTCCCTCCGCCGAGCTCAGCGAGCCGGAACTATATAGGAAAAAGAAGTCAGCGTCCTCCCAACACTGTCCGCTGGGGTCCTCGACACTGTCTTTGGGGGTTCTGCTCAACTTCGGCCCGAAGTCTTTACCTCTACAAATGGAAGGAAAGTTTCGAACCCGCCGTTGTAGGGTGGCGGCGTGGGCGGGACATGCGGCGGAGGGATTCCGGGCGCGCGCGCTGCGGCCGCTGGCGCGGAGCTTGTGGCGCCAGAATTCGGAGCGCGGAAGAGCCTGAGCGGCTGCCGTCCTACCCTCGGGCCCGTCTCCCGCCGCGGACGGCCGGGCGAGGAGGAGAGAAGATGGTGGTCCTCCGCAGCAGCCTGGAGCTGCACGGCCACTCCGCCGCCTCGGCCACGGACTCCCTGGACCTGTCCAACGAGTTCCTCAGCTTGGAGCAGATCGGCCGGAGGCGGCTCCGCTCGGCGGGCGCCGCTGAGCAGTCCGCCGTCACCGCGGCCGCCGCGGGCGTGAGTACCGGCCGCGGGCGGGCCCCTCGGGCCGGGCCTGGGGGTGCGCGGCGCGGTCGGGGTGACAGTTGGGGGGGAAGGGCTGGGAGGAACGTGATCGAGCACGAGTGGAAGGGCAGCTTCTTCGGATCGCAGCCCCGAGGGGTGTGGGGCGGGCTGCCTGGAAGAGGGCTGAGCAGTTCGTCCCTACCTCCTTTGACGCAAGAGGAAACCGAAGCCCTCCGGAGTGCGGTGGAAGGCCGAGCCTGGGTTTTGGGGCCGCCCCACCCCACACACCTCCCTAACCAGTCAGTCGCCCCGGCTCCCGCCCTAGGTTCGGATCCATCGAGTGCAACACGCATTTACTGACTTATGCGTGATACGTGTTTTAGGGGCCTTGGGGGTAGAAAGATTGTAATTCAGGTTCCCTGACCTTCATTTACGATCCAGAGGGGTTCGGTGATGAGAGCGCAGCGAATAATACCAGGTTGCATAATGTGAGGGATGGAGACCCACATTAAGCCCCATGTCAGCTCCGTGAGAATGGATAGTTATGATATCCATCTTACAGATGAAGAAACGGGCTCACGGAGGTAACCCGTAAGTGGTAGATCTGAAATTGGAGCTTGGATTCTCTGCCTCCAAAACCTTTCTCTCCCTCTCATATCATGCTGCAGTTATAAACAGTGTCTATAGGGAAGTTTCCAAGGGGGTGGAGCAGTCAAGTCCTCTTGAAAGAAATGCTTCTCCGTCTATGTCTGAAGTACAGATAGGATTTGTGATTGGCAGATTTAAGGCTGAGGGCGGGCCCCTCCACCTCCCCACCCCAGCTGCTGGAAGAGGCAGCGATGGAGGGGACAGTGTTAACAATGGGTTGGAGACGTTGAGGAAGCAACGCAAGTCAAGTTAAGGCAGCAGGAAGTAGTATAGTTCTGTTGGAGGGAGGCTAGGCATGGGGGTGTGTACAGTAGGACCAGAGAGAGGGTTAGGGACTGGGAAGTCAGAATGAGAGGCCAAGGGGAGGGATGTGTGGTGGGAGACGCTGACAAAACATAGGTAAGGGAGTGATCACTATGGAATTAGTTGTCATTATCTTTTGTAGATGCCCCATACTAGTTGCTCTTCTACTGAGGGGAGTGAGAGTCTGCTCAATCTCTGAAACTATGATTCTGAATTGAGAAAACATTCCTGACTTTAAAGATCTGTTTCTCAGTCACATGGAGAAGTTGGTAGACATCTGGAGAGGCGGGACACTTATGCGCTGAACTCGGGTCACTTGACTTATTAGCCCATGTTCAGAAAAGCTAATTATTTCAGTAAATGTTTGTTAAATGTTTATTATCTTCAGGACAATGCTAGATCCTGTGGCTGTAATGATGTATTGAATACTGGTTAAGTAACATAGGTGCTTAAAACAGCTGTTAGTTTTGAGTCTCAGCTTGCCAACAATCAGCAGCTTTCCACCCTTGTTAAAAGGAATGATACCCACCACATGGGTAGTAAGGATTAAATGTGATCATGCATGATGTAAGGAGACTGCCTGAACACTTGGCATATAGGTAGAACTCAGTCATTGTCAGCTCTTAAGACCACAATCAATTTTAGTTAATGGTCACTCCATCCGTCCAGTTCCTCAGGCCAAAAACCTTAGAGTCATCCTTGACTCCTCTCTCATTTCGTATTAGCAAATTCTGTTCGCTCTACTTTCAAAATATGTTCAGAATCTGACCACTTCTCAGCTCCTCCATTGTTGCTGTGCTGGTTCAAACTATTATCTCTTGCCTGGATTATTAAAATAGATTCTTGACTGGCCTTCCTGTTTTCTACCCTTATATGTAATGTCCCCCTCCCCCAGCAGTCAGTTCTCAGTATAGCTTACAGAGTGATCTTTTTAAAAGTCAAAACAGTGGATCACTCGTCTGTCAAAAATCCCTATCTAACTATAAAAGTTCAGGAGCAGTCCTATGCCGCCTTGCCCCCTTCTCTTTGTAATGATATCCTCTTCCATTTTTCCTTTTGCAAAACCTAGTCTAATCCAGCCACACTGGCCTAGCTTATTGTTGAATATCTGGGCCTTTACACTTGCTCTGCCCTCTGTTGGGAATACTCTTCCCCTGGATAACTGCATGAACTGTTCATTTACCTTTACTTTTTTTTTGGTTAAAAAAATAAAACAAAATCTCAGAACTCAGTGTTTAATAATGTGTTCCAAGAATTTTACAAATATTAACTCAGTCCTCATAACATTATGAGGTAGGTATGATCATCTTTGTTTTGTAGGTGAGAGAACTGAGGCACAGAGACTTAACTTGCTCAAATTCACCTTTATATAAACCATAGAGCTATGAGTTCTACGTGGGAGAACCTAGGAATCTGTCTCTTTCAAGTCTTTGCTAAAATTTCACCTTTTCAATGATGCTTACCCTAACCACTCTATTTAAAAGGACAAACCACTCTCATTGACATGCCCTTTTACTCTGCTTTATGTTCGCATAGCACTTACCGCCTTTTAACATATTCTATAATTGCCTACTTTTTAAATATTTTTCTCTCTTCCCAAATTAGAATGTAACTCCATAGGAATTTGGATGTTGACTTTTTGTTCAGCAGTGTATTCCCAGCACCTAAAACAGAACCTAGAGTATAATAGGTACGTAATAAATGTTTGTTATGGATTGTCCTTGCTCTAAAGGAACTTAGTCTAGCAGAGGAGACCTAACACAGCAACATACAGAGACTATTTGCCATAAAGGCCATATCAGTGGTATGTGGTGGTTGAGCAATTAACACTGTGCTGGATGTTGTAGAGTGGAAAGGATTTTTTTTCCTAGGCCAGGATTTCCAGTAGGGATTATACCTTTTTGAGACATAGTACTCTTCTCTTCTATAAAGTTTCTGTAGACCAAGTTAAAATCAGAGGGTTACTTAGTGAACTGGGGTTGGACCAAAAGAAATGGATAGTTGTGAGGGGTAATGTATTTATGCTGACAAAGCCCACCAATACTAAAAATGAAACATACCTTTGTGATTGGAATATTTTCTAGTTTGGGAACTGTACATTCATTTGATTTGATTATAGCTTGCTTTTTACATCAGTCATGCATTTCAGAAACTTAACTCCTTGATCACCCTGATTGTATTTGGTTATTTCGTAGTCTCCTCAGCCACTATTAATTGACAGAGCATTTCTTAGGGTAGGTTAAATTTGTTCATATTAATTTGTTAACTTGAATTTTTCTTCGTCTGATCTCAAAGGCTGATCTTATCTTCAAGTTCTGAAGGTACCTACAGTCCTACTTATTTATTAACCACATTCTGCTTTTACATTTTGAATATGATCTCACTCAGCTGAGCTTAAGGATGTTTTGGGGGTTTTTTCCCCCTGCCTTGTATGGGTTCCCTGAATTTTTGTTCGTTTTTAATTTGGTTTTTTGTTTGTTTTTTAAACTTTTATTTTTATCTTACCATCCTATGAGTTTGGATGCCCCTTCTGTGGTTTCTTTTTCCTCCAGAGTCAGACTAGCCATTGTCTATTTCTGTGCTTTCACAGGTCTGAGGCTCTGATTCTATAATTTAGAGTTGTTTCTCATGTGGAAGAGTCACTTAAAGATAGATAGTAGGGGATTTTTTTTGATGATGATAGTACATTACTTTTGGATTGTGTTTACATACATTTTTATTCTTCCGTATGTTGTTAGGTAAAATAAAACATGGTATAGTATGTAGAACGTACTATTTGGGGTTTTATTTTTTTCAGTTGTATATTTATTTAAAAGTCTGGAAAGATATTCCAAACTCAACACTGATGTATACAACATATGTGAGATTTTTAAAAACTTGAAGCATAACATAATACAGAAAAATGAAAAATATACAGCAGTGAAGTATCACAAAGAATGGATAGGGAGATTTTGACATGTGGCAATAAATTTTGCTCCCTGGAGTTAGGTGACTTGGCTGCTCTGCATTCGAGAGAGAGTATACTTGTTTGGGGGCAATAATAGGTAGTCCATTTTTGTCAGTTTGTGTTAGACTGGCCCTTGATTTTAGGCTGAGAAGTTGCAACTTTTAGAACAGGGATCTGATGAGATAGTATTTAGGATGGATTATGGTCAATAAAACTGGAGTTTGGAAGACCAGTTAAAAGGTTATAATATTAATAGACACTTGCTATGTGCCAGGCAAAGTACCTAATATACACACACACATTTGCCCTGTGAAGTAACTATTGTTATTATATTCATTACAGATAGGGAAACTTAAGGCACAGAGACCTTATGTACCTTGGACACGATTATACAGCTCTAAGTGACGTGCCAAGAATCAATCCTAGGCAGTCTAACTTTAAGAGTCTGGGCTCTTAATTAGTACACTATTATCACAATAGACCAAAGCAGAGAAAACTGGAGCCTAAATTAAGGTGATACTAGGAGGAATGGAGAGAAAAATGCCATATAATACTGCAAGGGGTCTGAGAGTTGTTCAGATACAGGGAGGGTTGTCTCCAGCTAAATTGGTGAGCAGTAGACCACTGGGAATATGATGCCAGAGTTTGGTGAGAGGGTAGGACTATGTACCTTTGGAAGTCACCTATATAGAGGTGATAGTTGAATCCTTGAAGGTGAATAGACAACATAGCAAAACACAAAAATATTTAAGAAGATCTGGAGCAATGGCTCTATTTTAAGGGTGAGAAGAGGATGAATTATGTAAAAAAGAATATCATGTAAACCAAAGGATCAAAGCACTTAGGAAGGGAGTGATCAACTCCATAGAAGTCAGTGAGGTAGAGTAGAGGCCACTGGCTTTATCTATTGGAAGATAGTTTTGGATGTACTGAAAGAGCAGTAGAGGTAGAAACCAAATTGCTGGAGCTTGTGGAACAGATCACTGGTGAGGAATTGACCACACCTGTGTTTAAAGATGAAGCTAAGGAGGGATGTCACAACTATACTGGATATACCAACATGTACACCACTGTGCATCAGAATATTCTGCTATTCAAGCTTTCCAGGAGCCCTAAGTCTGGATGAATACATTTTATATCATTATTATAACTGTGATTTTAAAAATCCTGTTTAAACCTCATTTGTTGAATTGATACTTGAATTGGCTCAACCAGCGGAACCCCCGGACATATTTTTTGTTATGAATTTAAAGCTTTAAAGAGCTTGGTTTTTTGTGGAAAAACAGCATATTAGAATATTTCTATTATGCAATTGTGTCTACTTTGGGAAAAAAACTTTTGTTACTCTATTGTTGCATGCTCCCTGTACTAACTTAATGAATCTGCAAGATTATAACAGACTTAAAATCTAACAAATATATTTTTTCCTCTTTTAAAACTTCACTTTTAAAGAACTATCAGTGCTTTCAATATTTAAGTAGATTTTAGTCAAAGAATAAATGAGAACAGTACATCTACAGGTTTAGTTTTCAGATTAAGTATGTTTTCTCTTTGTTTTTTACTTCTTAGGAATTTTTTTTCTAGTAATACATGTTGTAAAAATGTAAAAAATAGAAAGTGAAAGTCCCCATTTCTGTCATCCAGTATTAATTACTGTTAACAGTTGGCATTTAACTTACCCCTAGAGAACTACTTTGATTAGCTGTATTAAAATGTAACTTAATAACTGTGCTAGTTTCCTTAGGTAATCAGATTTACACAAGATAATTCATCTAGAGGTATTTATAACACACACAAAAATTACAGATAACCTAAACATAATACATTAAGCAGTTTGTTCAATAGGAGTTTATGTAGTGGTTGGAATACTATTCATTCATTTAAAAAAAATTTTAGTATAATATTTTATGACATGGGAAAACGTTTGTACTACTAAAATAAAAGTTACAAAACATAAATAGTATTATCCCAATTTAAAAATAGTATGAATATGTTTGCATAGGAAAAGAATGGTTAATGCACCAAAAGGTTAACAGTAGTTGTCTGTGGGTAGCTGGAATTAAGGGTGACAGTTTTGTCTTTGTGTTTCTTCATTTTTTCAGTTATAATGGGCATATATTGCTTTTATTTTTATATTGCTTTTATATAAACATTTTTGAAAGTTTCTGATATTTTAAAATTCCCCAGTGTGTACCTCTATATAAGTGATTCCCTGAAAACCTGTTTTGTTTTTTTCTCCACACTGTTAAGGAGAGACTTTCTTGATGCCTAATGCTTGTTTAGGAAGGATGAACTAAACCACTCACTATGCAAATAAAAGATTCGCTTATACTACTTGTAAGATTAAATCTTCCAGGTTTCTCAGGGAATCTTTTTTTTCCCCAATATTTAGCACTCCCCTTCTTTCTTTTTTCCTATGGAAACAAAGCTTTTTTATTATCCCCAGGAATATGATAACATTTACTTTCCTTTTTTATTATAATAAAATATAGATAACATAAAATTTACCATTTTTATGTTTGTAGTTATGTAGTATTAAGTAAGTGCATTCACATTGGTCTGCAACCATCACCACCATCCATATCCAGATTTTTTCATCTTCCAAAACTGAAACTCTGTACCCATTAAACACTAACTCCCCATTCTTTCCTCCTCCCAGGCTGTGGCAATCACCATTCTTCTTTCTGTCTTTGAATTTTCTACTCTAGGAGCCTCATATAAGGGGAAACATTACAATATTTGTCCTTTTGTGACTGACTTATTTCAGTTAGCATAATGTCTTCAAGGTTCATCCATGTTGTATCAATGTGTTAAAATTTCCTTCCTTTTTAAGGCTTAATAATATTTCATTGTATGTACCACATTTTTTTTATCCCTTCATCTGTCAAACACTTGGATTACTTCTACCTTTTGGCTATTGTGAATAATGCCGCTATGAACATGAGTGTACAAGTACCTGTTCAGGTCCTGCTTTCAGTTCTTTTGAGTATACACCCAGAAGTAGGATTGCTGGTCATATGGTAGTTCATGTTTAATATTTTGAGGGATAGCCATATCATTTTCCACAGCGGCCATACTGTATTACGTTCCTGCCAGCAGTGCGCAAAGGTTCCAGTTTCTTCACATCCTTGCCAACACTTTTCTTTTTTTGATAATAGCCATCCTGATGAGTGTGAAGTGGTATCCATTGTGGGTTTGATTTGTATTTTCCTATGACTAGTTATATTGAACATCTTTTCATGTGTTTACTGGCCACTTGTATATATTCTTTGGAGAAATGTCTATTCAAATCCTTTGCCCATTTTTAAATTTTTTGTTGTTAAAATATAGGAATTCTTTGTATATTATGAGTATCAGTCCTTTGTCAGATACGTGATTTGCAAATATGTTCTCCTAGTCTATAGGTTTCCATTTCACTCTGTTGATAGTGTCTTTTGTACAAAAGTTTCTAATTTTGATGCAGTTTAACTTATCTATTTTTTCTTTTGTTGCCTATGCTTTTGGTGTCATGTCTGAGAAATCATTGCCAAATCCAATGTCATGAAAGTTTACCCCTATGTTTTCTTCTAAAAGTTCCTAATGGGTTTTTTTAGCTCTGTATTCTCTTGTACATTTTTAAGCTGCCATCTACGATTTCCCCACCCCCATTGGTTTAAATAGTTAACAAAGGAGCTCTATTTCTGTCATTTTAATGTTGACATTGAAAAATAAATCTATTACATCAGACTTTTACAGATATCCACTGAAATCTAAAAATCATAATTATTTGATACCTGTTTTGGAACATTAAAAAATAATACATGAAGAAGCATTTTTAGTGGTCAGAAATTTTACCTTGATTCTTTCTTTTCCCTCTTTTAATTTGTATTTCCAGTTCACTTAACATACAGCATTTTATCTTGATATTTTTATGCTTGAAAGTCATTTATTAATTATCCTTTCATACTTGTAAAACAAAATTGGAAATTTTTTCCCACTTTTCTGTGATAGCAAGGCTCTAGGAAATAAAATTTTTGTGTATTGAATTTTCACAATTATTCAGTTGATCAAAACAAAAGCATATTATTTATTTTGATTTAAAATAATTAAACATAAAGGTAAGATTTCATGTGGTTGAAGTCCCCCTCCTCGCCCAATTAGTTAGTTCATGTATCTGTGGGTGAATCTTACTTATTGCTGAAAACAATGTTCGGCATCGGTTCCATTGTTTTTATAAATGTAAGCACTGAGAACATTGTTCATGTAAATAAATCGATAGTAGTGAAACGAGTTTTGTTTAGCAGTGCCTCTCAATTTTTCTGGCTCATATGCTGAAAATCACTTGCCGAAAATTATTTTTAATGGTCTCTTAGCTTGATTAGGTCTCCTTTCAATTTTGTTGAAAGCAAAGAACTGGAAACCATCTAACAAAGGAAAGGATTTGTTGCCTGGCTTGGTCATTCAATTTCTTAACACCTACACTAGTGTTTTTCTTTGTTTTGCTTCAGGAAGGTGTTTAATGCCTTGAGGCAGTCCACAATAGTAAGAGTCAGAATGAGATGACTTTCTTTTGTGAAATGAGAGAAAGGTAAATGAAAGAGGATGCCTTGGGTTCAGGTGCCTTCTCAGGCAGATCAGTTTTAAGGAAAAGTACATATGGAAGTTGAGAATCTGGAAATAGATTCCCTTAAAATTTTCCTCAGAAAGTCATATATTACAGTACACCCATCTAAGATGTAGATGTTTGTTTTAAAACTAATACACCTATCTAAAAGTGTCAGTATTCTTTTTTCAAACATCCTTAAATATAGGTACACTGATAAAAGTGGTGTAACAAATCATACACATCACTTAGTATTTTATGAAGTGGTTGTCTAATTCTGACACAAGTCCTTGTATAAATATCCTTATTTTACTTGTGAGCCAAGCAAATCTTCTGCCTGAAACAAAATTAAATGACAGATTGTCATTTGATAAAACAATGAAATGACCAAATAAAGCCAGCATAAGGTGGGGGGCACAAGGGGGGCACTGTTTCATTTTTCTTTTCTAAAACACTGCCTGTTTTTCTAAAATTGTTAGTTTTCACAGTAGGAAGGCTGGAATTACAGAGTTGTTAGGTACTTTTGCCTTCTCTTCTAATGTAAAAGTATTCTTTATACAGTTTCAGAGAGGTATGTATGAACTTTTGAATACTTTATGACAGAGCCTCTGTAGCTGATAATGCAGCCCACTAACTTAGAGACCCTTCAGTCTATTGAGCGAAAATAAAGTCACATAGAGCTCTATGATTTTACAACAGATTAGCTTACCTAAAGACAGTCTTTGAATTCAAGTGCTTCATTATCTGGGTGAAATAGATAGTAGTAACTCCTTTTTGTCATCCAAGCCAAAATTACAATTCTGATGGTCCAGTTTTTTTAAGGTTGCTGCCAGTGGTTGCATGGCAGACAGTGGTGTGTGTATCTTTCTAATTTCTGTAGCCTTAAAATAGAGGAGTACTTACTGTATTGGGAACTATTACAACTTTTTATCACTGGTGGGAAACTTCATTCCAGACTACTTATGAAATAGAACTGTTCATAACAGTTTGTCAATATATCTTATATTAGCCATTTCATAGACATTGCTAATATTTATGGTAAAGTGATTATTCTAGATATTAACTATTGTAGTTTCTTGGAGAGATGCAAAATGATTCTGCACAAAAAAGCAGTTGTTACAAACTTATAATTAGAGAAAACTCCTAGGAGGAGTTTAACTTGGGAATTTTGACTAAAGAAAAACTTAGATGGCTTTCTTAATTTTTCTTAAAGGATGGGTCTTCAGTTAAGGAAGTTGGAACCTACCACCGGACACGTGCTTTAAGGTCTTTGAGAAAAAATGCACAGAATTCCTCAGATTCTAGTTTTGACAAGAATATGGAAATAACGGAGAAACATGCTAATGGCAGGCATTTTACAAGGTAATACAAGATGGTTAAATGCTAATTCAAAATAATTTTAAAGTAATAATTTAGAACTTGCATTTAATTTTTAGATGTACTCTTGTCCAGTCATCAAAATTCCAGGGTTGTAAAATGTAATTTATTTAAATGAAATTGCCACAAATGAATATTATTGAATTAAAAATTTCATAGGTACACAAGTCAGGTTTGTATTTTCTTGTTCACAGATGATATTTGTAATATGTGTGAATGCAGCTAAGCTAACAAGGTTGGTTGATACAGGATCAGGTCTCTTAAGTACTTAGTTTCTAAAGAGACTTTGTGACTGTAACTTTCTTACGATATGTGGTTCTGTTTCATAGTCTGTACAGAGCCTTTAATCAAAATAGTGGTTATATTTCTGATTGCTTGCTACCAAGTTTTTCGTCAGTTCTGAGTCTTGTGAATTTCTCTGTGTTGGTGTGCTTATAAAGCAGTCTTCACATAGAAGCAGAACGTGATTTTGGGGTTTGTTTTTGACTTGTCTAATGAAACTAGATGCTTTATACATATTTAAATTTTGTTTCTCGAGAACCCTGAAGTAGGTGGCATGAGTCCCATTTAGTACTCGAGGAATTAGTTTCAGTGAATTAAGTAGTTAGGTACTTTGTGGAACTTGGGTTTGTTTGGTTCAGGACATATTTAAATCTAAGTTTAATTAGCTCAAAACCTTCACATTTTCCCCCATTTTGGTGGACCTAACCTAAATAAGGGGAAGTGCCAATTAGAATAAAATTTGTTTGATGAAATAATTGTCTTTACGTTAATTCTTCTCATAAATTACTCATAATGACTTAGAAGACTAGAGCCCTCCTACTGTTAAATAGAATTTTGATTCTTATTTTTTGTAGCAGATTTTCCCGATAAGTGAAGTTGTGCCCTTTTAAGTTTTTTGTTACTGTTTTTTTTTTTTTTTCAGTTAATCAGTCTTTTATTATATATACGTATTTTGTGTGTGTGTGAGGAAGATTAGCCCTGAGCTAACATCCATTGCCAATTCTCCTCTTTTTGCTGAGAAAGATTGACCCTGGGCCAACATCCGTGCCTATTTTCCTCTGCTTTATATGTGGGACACCGCCACAGCATGGCTTGATAAGCGGTGTGCAGGTCCATATCCAGGATCTGAACCTGCCAACCCCGGGCCACTGAAGCAGAGAGGGTGAACTTAACCACTGCGCCACCAGGCTGACCCCTGTATTTTTAAATTTGCATCTTAATTCATCCATTATTTATGGAGTCTTTACTACTGTATTTCAGGGACTCCAAGATAGCAACAATTGAAACATAACAAAATTACTTTATGAGATGATAAAAAAGAAAAAAACACTAGTAGTTAAACTATGACATGCCATCAGTTGTAAGACACATCCCAATTTCAGAGAGGTTAAAATGGGGGAAATGTACAACTTTTAAAATCAATGAAATACAATTTAAGCTACCCCAGTATTTCTGAAACTTGAAGTCTTCTTGGGGTGGCGGTGAGTGGTCCATGAATTCTCTATGAGAATTTTAAAGTTTATTTCATGATCTGAAGAAAAAATAAATGTTCTGGATCATCTAAATTGCTACCTTATAGAGAACAGCCATAAAACTTCAAGCCCTACGTTTGTGTTTACAATTAAATTGGCACCAAGTAACGCTGCTTTAGTTATGTCAGGTTCATGGGGTCAGAACAAAGTCTGATCATAGTACACAAACGATGTATCTGTTTCCAAGAGAAAGCCATGTGACGGGTCATGACATGCTTTTCAAATGAAGGTTTGGAGCACTTGAAATAGAAGTAGATGAATTGTCATCATCATACACAACGAACGTGATGCGAAACTGAAGAGAAACTGATAGCAGTCAGCACCACATTCACACAGCAAATATGGCTATTTTGTTCCAGCAAAACCTCATATTGTGTTAATATTTTGTTGGTGGTTGGTTTTATAGTTTTATTGTATAAAACGTAAATGAATTTATATCTCATTTGGCTTGTACATAGTCATAGAAAAATTAATGTTGAAGGTCCTGTAAGTTTTTACCTTTGAAGGATCTGTACGTTATTCAAGTTTGTGAAACATTGTGCTGGGCTTTATGCTTGAAAAGTATTAAAGGAGTGGCATTAAAATAAGTGCTTTTTAATCTAGATTTAAAGATGAGTGACTTGGTATTTTTTAATTAGATTCCTTCTAAAATATATTGAATTCCTTTTATTTATTATTTTTAAATAACTTTATTGAGGTATAATTCACGTTGCATAAAATTCACAGTTTTAAAGTGTATAATTCAGTGGTTTTAGAATATTCACAATATTGTGCAACCATCACTACTATCTAATTTCAGAACATTTCGTCACCCCAGAAAGAAATCCTATTTCTTCTTTTCATTTGGTATAATGTTTTGAAGGTTCATCTATATTGTAGTATCTTATCAGCACTTCATTCTTTTTATTGTCAAATAAGATTCCGATGTATGAATATATCACATTTTGTTCATCCTCTCATTAGTTGATGGACATTTGAATTATTTCCACTTTTTGGCTATTATAAATAATGCTTTGAACATTGATGTACAAATTTTTGTGTGGATGTAGGGTTTTGATTCTTTGGGGTGTATACCTAGGAGTGGAATTGCTAGGTCAAATGGTAACTCTGTTTTAATGTTGAGGAACTGCCAAACTGTTGTCCAAAGTAGCTGTACCATTTTACATTTCCACCAACAATGTATGAGGGTTCCAGTTTCTCCACATGCTCGCCAACGCTTGTCATAGTCTGTCATTTTGGTCTTAGCCATTTTAGTTGGTGTGAAGTATCTCAATGTGGTTCTGATTTGCATTTCCTTGATGGTTAATAATGTTAAGTATCTTTTCATGTGCTTATTGGCCATCTGTATGGCTTCTGTGGAGAAGAATTCCTATCTTAAAATCTCTGTGTTCAGATCATTATTATAAGGACTATTTATTATTTTACATAATGATAACATCAGGGTCTGTTTGTATAAGAATTATGTAAAGTGGCCTATAGTATTTTTGAATTCTGCTTTATGTAGTTTTCCTGTTTCTTATTAGGGTGACCCTTTTTGCTTTGCCAGTTTGCCTGACTGTAGTAATCTCTTAACTTACTTCCTTTCTGTGTTCCCCCCCTCTGTTTTCAACCTACCTTGGGCTCAAAGAGATGGGGACCAAAACTGTTAAACAGAAAGATTTGAGTAATTGTGCCTTGAGGGCGGGATCTATATTTCTTTGGTCCTGGAGTTCTTAGCTAGGGTCCAGTAATCACGGTTTTCAGGGGGCTTATAAAACCTCCAAAGTAATGTTTAAACTTGTATGTGTATATGCAATTTTCTAGGGAGAAAAGATCCATAGCTTTCTTCAGATTTGCAGGGGTTGACAAAAGTCCAGCCACCTGTTTTTGTAAATGGCTTCATTGGAACATGCCTATTCATTCTGTCTGTGACTCTTTTTCCACTTCAGTGTGAGAGTTGTGTGTGAGTAGTTGTAACAGAGACTGTATGGCTCACAAGCCTAAAGTGTTTACTGTCTTTTTAAGAAAAAGTTCATCAACTCTTCCAAGGGGAAAAGTGCTCCCCTTCCCCTACAGGTTAAAAAAAAGGAAAAGAAAAACACTGCTTTAATCATTGTGTCCCTACCATCTAACAGAGGCCTGGTTTATAAAAGTGTAGACGTACATGGTATATAGGGAGAGGCTCCTTTATAAGAAAAGCATATGAGCCTATGAACAAACTAGGCCTTGACCTGTAGATGGATTGCTTAAAGGTTTTTATTTTGTTCTTAGTTCTTACCTGTGTTCCAAGAAAGGGAAGGAATTAATGATGACTTACATTGTTATGAGGATAGATAAGTTAACTCTTCTGGATAAGATGGTTTCATTTTCTTTTAATGTGTCACATTTAAAATTTCACATGCATAACTAACCCAGTTGCAAATAGCTTGATACATAGATTGATAAATAGATATACCCTATCTAAGTATGGAAAATTAAGTCTCTAAAAATAAGTTAATAAGATATAACTGCTTTGTTTGCTCAATGGAATTTTGAAAAAAGATGAGGGTAGGGTACTTTTCTTAAACCTTGGCAAGTGTTCTTTCTAATTCAGTAGATTCTGTCTGCCAGTTTGTAGGTAGGACATCCGATTCATAAATAGGATTGTGTCTACATGTGCATGATAATGCCTGTCATATGTAAAGATTGTAGCTAGCAAATGTTCTTAGAAGGCAATTAACATGTCACTAAGGGGCATTAGTTCTGTTCATAGTTATAAATTCCTCGATGACATGGGACGGTTATATCCCTGTGGTATAAAATACATTGTCTTGTTTTTGCTCAGTGCTTAGTTCAGTTATACCAAATGCTTAGGCTAAGGATTTCATTTCTTGCTGTAAGTAAGATACTTTGATTTGATTAATCTGTTTAGCTAAGAGTTAATGCATTTATCAGTGAATTTCACAAGTTCTCAGACTTTGTTTAACCATAACTTATATAAGCATAGATATTCTCAAGCTATTTTTTCAGTATTTTTTAGGTTTTTGGTATCTACAAGTATTGACTCCAAACTGATTTAACTTTTTGTCCTAGTTTGGAGTATTATGAAATATAGAATTTAAAATTATGTCAACTATTTTGGATTATTTAATAAATTTTTTTCATATAGGCAGTTGGCCAGACAGCAGGCTGATAAAAAAAAAGAAGAGTGCAAAGAAGGTAAGTAATGTTAAAGGCTTTTCACATTTTTAAAACATGTAATTAATATTTTGTTTATAGGTGTATTGAGGTACATGCAATAAACTGTCCATATTTAAAGTGTGTTTGGTTTTGACATAAGTATATGCCATGAAACCATCACCACAATAACATAGTAAAGAGAACCATCACCTCCCAGCATTTCTTCAGGCTCTTTTATAATCCCTCCTGGCTCTCCCCACTTCTGTCCATGCCGTCTACCCCCTAAGATTCCTGAGCAACTTCCTATCTGCTTTCTGTCACTGTAGATTAGTTTGCGTTTTCTATAAATGGAATTATACAGTATGCATTCTTTTTTGTCTGGCTTCTTTTATTCAGCATAATTACCTTGAGTGTCATCCATGTTGTTGCTTTTTGTTGCTGAGTGGTATTTCATTTTACCACAATTTGTTTTGTTGGGTTTTTCCCCAGCTTTATTTTGATATAATTGACATATTACATTGTGTAAGTTTAAGGTGTACAACAAATATTAATTTAATACACTAATATGTTGCAAAATGATTACTGCCATAGCTTTAGCTAACACCTGCATCATGTCACATAATTACCATTTCTTTTTTGTGATGAGAACATTTAAGATATATTCTCCTAGCAACTTTCAAGTATGTGATACAATATTGTTAACTGTAATCGCTATGCTGTAGCTATGCTGTAGCTATGCCGTAGCTATGCTGTACGTTACACCCTAGAACTTGCCTGTCTTACAGCTGGAAATTTGTACTCTTTGACCAACATCTCTGCTTTTCCCTCACACCCCCAGTCCTTGGTAACCACCATTCTATTCTCTTTCTGTGAGTTCACCTTTTTCAGATTCCACATATAAGTGATATCATACAGTGTTTGTCTTTCTCTGTCTGACTTATTTCACTGAGCCTAATGCTCTCAAGGTCCATCCATGTTATTGCCAACGGCAGTATGTCCTTCTTATGGCTGAATAATATTCTGTTGTGTGTATATTTCACATCTTCTTCAGCCGTTCATCCATTGATGGACAACTAGATTGTTTCCCACAATTTGTTTGTTCATCTTTTGATGGATGTTCCAGTTTGGGGTTATCACAAAACTGCTTTGAACATTTGTGTAGGCGTCTTTGTATTATATATCTTTTCTCTTGAGAGTGGAATTGCTGATCATACGGTAAGTGTATACTGTGTATGTTGTAACTTTATTTATGTTTTCTCATATTTTTAAGAAAGGTAAGTTCAGGACACTAAAACTTTGTTATATGAAAGTGTAGCTATTTAATTGTTCATTTTAGAATTGTTTTATAAATGGTATTATTTCAAATCTTTTCATTATTTTTATGTACACATCTGTAAAGACAAAGTGATTCCAGTTACTCGGTCATTGAGGACTAGAAACGTTGTTCAGACTACAGAACACTTGCGTGAAGAGAATGGTGATGTTGAAGTTCGCCGCAGTTGTAGGATTAGAAGTCGTTATAGTACTGTGAACCAGTCTGTGCTGTTTGACAAACTTATAACAAAGTAAGTAAAAATTACTTAGGTTATAAGATGATTTAGCTGGCAAAAGCCTTTTGTTGGAGAGGGGTCATAAATTTCAAGTAGCCTGAATATTTAATGCATTCAGTTTGTATAAAGCATAAAGGAGAATGATTATTAGAGGACTTTGTAATAATTCTCTATACAGTATGTATTTAAGTTCTTGGAAAGAAATTTAAAAAATATTTTTATACAGGTAAATCAATGCTTCGTATAGAGATATTTAAAATCCCAGCACTCAAAGAATACAATGGAAGAAAAATTAAGTTTTTTAAAATATACTACTCTTTTACAACTTTAGCTTATATTTATATCAATTTTTTTAAAGCACTGCTGAAGCTGTACTTCAAAAAATGGATGATATGAAGAAGATGCGTAGACAGCGAATGAGAGAACTTGAAGACTTGGGAGTGTTTAATGAAACAGAAGAAGTAAATACATTCTTCCATTAAGGGGATGATTTAATAATCTCCAGTTTAACCTTTTTTGTATAGTACTTACCATTTTTTGGCTAAATTATTCATCATTTTGTTCAGCATTTGTTTGATCAGTCACTAGTTATTGCTGGAGTTGTAAGCATTTATAGCTGAAAATGCCTTCATAATTAAGCAAGATTGGAAGGTCCTACTGAATTTTTTTTTAATAAATATACTAAATGTTTAATGGCTTTTATTTAAACATTTTTAGGGGAATCTTAATATGTATACAAGAGGAAAACAAAAAGGTATTCAAAGAACTGATGAAGAAACAACTGACAATCAAGAAGGCAGTGTGGGTTAGTTTTTTCTTTTGTTCCGACTTTTGGGTTTGAATTTCAGTACTTGTAATTTAGTAGGATATAGCCTTTTTATTCAGAAGCTGTGACATTTATGGTAGTTTGTGAGAGAGGATTGGTCATAATTTAAAAGAAAAAAGTGAAGGCAGCGAGGAGCTTAAAAGGATAGTATGTTTTGTTTGGGAAAGTATTTGAAATCAACAATTCTAAAGCAAATAAAATTGGTTTGCTTGTGTAATACATTTACAGACAACACAAATCTTTCTACCTATTTTAGTTAAAAGGTGATTAAAGTTAAGTTTTGCCATTCTGTTTAGGACTTATTACTGTAATTTATTAGAACTTTTCTTTAGTGAAACCAGTTTTCTGAAATGCATTTTAAGTGTTTGGTTAGAGTATTTTACATTAACAAAAGTAGATTGAGTTATGCTGCATGTAACTCAGTGACAGCCAGAAGGACTGGATGGAATGTCAAACTTAGGTTTAAAAGGCAAAAGCTGAGTGAGTAGATACTCAAATTTGTTAACATGTTGCATAAACCTGGAAGCTTAATGCAAGTAAGGTTAAGTATAGTCACCTATATTAATGAAATTAGCAATAGTACCATAAGCTTTAGTTTGGTACTTACAGTAGCCTTTAAACTTCTCCACTTTCTTTTTTTCCTTTCTCTAGTTTTTAATTCTACAGTTTTTTGCTTCATTTTAAAAAATCTTCATTTAATGTTGCAAAAGAACTACGTATTCTTAATGAACAATCTAGAAGTAGATAAATTTTTTTTTTAATTTTTGTGAGGAAGATTAGCCCTGAGCTAACATCCGTTGCCAATCCTCCTTTATTGCTGAGGAAGATTGGCCCTAGGCTAACGTCCGTGCCCATCTTCCTCTGCTTTATGTGGGATGCTGCCACAGCATGGCTTAACAAGCAGTGCGTCGGTCCACGCCTGGGATCCAAACCTGCGAACCCCCAGCTGCTGAAGTGGAGCACACGAATTTAACCTCTATGCCACCAGGGTGGCCCCTAGAAGTAGATACATTTTTAAAGAAGTATCTCTTTCTCTTCCAATTCCCCATGTTAAAAATTGTTAACATTTTGCTGAGTAGCCTTCTGAAAGTAAATGTTTCTTAATTTTAGAATCATCTGAAGAGGGTGAAGACCAAGAAGATGAAGATGATGGTGAAGATGAAGATGATGATGAAGATGATGATGATGATGACGATGATGACGACGATGAAGATGAAGATGAAGAAGATGGAGAAGAAGATAATCAGAAACGATATTATCTTAGACAGAGAAAAGCTACTGTTTACTACCAGGCTCCATTGGAAAGTAAGTGCTATATATATTTTTTCTAGGAGAAGATCTAATTGTATTACCTTTATCTTTCCTGCCCTTCATCTATTATTCTTATTTTTCATGATTTCATTTTGTAAAATATTCATGGCTGTTGTCTTTCTTAACCTATCCTAAATGTGCAAGAAGTTATTTCTTCCAGAGAAAGCTAAATGTTAGCCTTGACCAAAGCAAATAGTTGGGCTATTTTGAAATTTTATGTCTATCTTTAATTATTTTAGATTTCACAACTTTCTGCTTAATTTATTTTGTCAGTCTACATAAATAGGACTGCTTTTGATTTATGTTCAAGTTGTGCCTCAGTACTTATGAGCATATACATGAGGGGCTGATAATCAGCTGTTATGCATCAGTATAATCATAGTGGTTGTTTATGGCCAGTGTATGTTTTGGTTGGTTAGTGTCTGTGCTATACATATTTTCAACAGCAACCTTATAGACATAAATTATTTAAAACATGAACAGTAAAGTATTCTATAGTAGATATGTACTAGTATTTTCATGGAAGGCAGCACCTTTGTAAGTATATAGATGAAGAGGAAAGTTATCTTCATACATATTTATATGTCATATAGTTATCATTCTTTTTTGTTTAGAACCTCGTCACCAGAGAAAGCCCAACATATTTTATAGTGGCCCAGCTTCTCCTGCAAGACCAAGATATCGATTATCTTCTGCAGGACCAAGAAGTCCTTATTGTAAACGAATGAACAGGTTTGGTTCTGAAATAGTGATTGATTTGTGACAACCTAATTGTAGCTGTGTTAGGATAGGAGTCTAGAATCTTACGATTGGATATATCAAGGTAGAGTTTTAGAATTGTATATTTGGGAGAGTTAGCTCTGTGCCTTTAGTGTTCTAACCCCCACTACCACTGATGTTTTTGCTTTTGCTTCCACTAATAGGAATTGTTAGTAACTACCATGGTAAGGTAGTTTATTGCAGTT
Organism: Tapirus terrestris; assembly: GCA_004025025.1. Taxonomy (NCBI): domain Eukaryota; kingdom Metazoa; phylum Chordata; class Mammalia; order Perissodactyla; family Tapiridae; genus Tapirus; species Tapirus terrestris. Next base: position 11,903 of record PVID01010146.1, on the reverse strand, counting down.
GTTCCACACTTTAATAACAGAGCTACCTTTGCTTCAGTGTTTACTTTATTCTTGGCTTGGTGTTAAGTGTTTTACATAGACTGTTTCATTTAATCTTCACATTAACTTAGAGTATGGGTTTAGTCTTGTCACAGACTATCACAGACATATTTTCCTACCATGACAGATTCTAAGTTACATAAGCTTCTAGACTTCTCATGACTCTGGCTGTCCTTTTCTGGATCTGTTTTTTTAATTTGCTTCTCTTATAAAGTAGGAAATATTAATTTTCTTTGACTATTCAGATTGTTTGTGGGTTTCTTTTCCTTCTACATCCCAACACTTGTTGCTTATCTGTCATATTTAAATCCAAATCCAAAGAGGTAATTCTTGTTATTTCCTCATTTTCCCAAGTAATAAAAGGTTTTCTGATGCATTAGAACTTTCTGGGTAATAGAAGCATTATAGTAGTTCATGAATGAGAGAGCTTGTTGGTGAAGACTAAAAAGGCAGGAAAAAAGTGACACTGGTGTGGGAAATGGTACTTTTTTCCTAGTATTATTAATTTGCTCAGAAGTAAGACTGAAGTCCTATGAGACTTCAACTATTTGAACTGTTCTTGGATGTTTCTTCCTAGAAGCAAACTATCTGTTCATGTTTTGTTCACGGAAGGCAACACCTTCGCAGGTGCTGAGAAATTCCTCTCTCAGGAAATACATGAAATACTACTTGTGTCCCTGGGTCTTTTAATTTTATTTTCAGAGTGTCAAATCACAAGTGAACATTCTAGAGTTCTTGTTTCATCATCCCTTTTCACACAACCAGAACCCAGAAGGATGGAGGATCAGGAAGGCAAACTCAACCTGTCAGACCTGCCCAAGATAAATTGCACTTGAAAGAGGCTGTACTGTTGGTACTTTTCATAAGCCCCTTAGAATATTGTTAAAGACTTCTTTCACTAGGCCTGAGATTTTCAAGGTTCATGCACATTGTAGTGTATATCAACACTTCATACCTTTTTATTACCAAATAAGATTCCATTGTATAAATATATCATATTTTATTTATTCGTTAATCAGTTAATGGACATCTGGGTTGTTTCACTTTTTGGCTATTATGAATAATGCTGCTATGAACATTTGTGTACAACGTTTGTACATTTCTTTTTCATTTCTCTTGGATGTATACCTAGAAGTGGAGTTGCTGGGTCAAATGCTAGCTATATTTAATGTCTTGAGGAATCGCCAGATTATTTTCCAAAATGCCTGCTCCGTTTTACATTCCACAAGAAATGTATGCAAGTTCCAATTTTTCACATCTTTGCAAACACTTGTTATTGCTTGACCTTTTGAATGTGGCCCTTTAAACCATTTTTTTTTAACTGTCTTGCCAAGGTGGTGTGAACATCTCATCCCTTCTAACAATCTTAATGGTAGTCATTTTGGTTAGGCTTTCTGCTTTTTCTTGGAGAGACCAGCTTCTGTTTATAGCTCATGTTCTACTTCAGCTACTTAAGCATGGAAACAAAACACACTTCCGAAGAATCATTTGAACACTGCTATTAGTATCCACGGCAAATGGTCACAAAACCTTGTAGCCACAGTGCAGGATCTTCCAAAGGTCTTTCGGCATACTTACAGAAGAACTGCAGGAATGCCTCCTTTGAGCAGTGTTTTCTTATGATTGTTAACCTCTAGTCGCCTAACGTTTATTCTTTAGCTTCAGTCTGCAGTTTCTGGAACAAGCCTAGCTCCTTTGAACAAGAAGGTAGCGTAATAGCATAGTTGCTTCACCAGTTTTCCAAAGTACTCCTTACCTGTCGTCAAGGGACTAGAACTGGCAGCTCTAGACCCTCTGTGGTTAGCTTCAAAGTGCTGGTCCAGTGTTTGTCCATGCCAGACTTTTCAAAAGTTTTTAGTAAAATGAAAAAAAAAGAGTGAATGTGGGTATGTGTGTTTAGAATCTTTTAAAAACTGAAGTAATGGCCTTTCTACAGTATACAGTAATTATGAAGAACCTGGACCCATGACTAGGACTGCCTAGGTTTCGAGCTCAGCTCTACATCTTATTAGTGACCTTTAGCAAGTTATTTAACCTCTCGGTGCTTCAGTGTTTTGATCTGTAGAATGAGGATAATAGCACCTATCTCATACTATTGTGAGAATTGGTTGAGTTAATATATGTAAAGCATTTAAAGTAGTATCTGGCATATCTTAAGTGCTCTATGTATTTGTTATTGTAACTATACTTTGATGTTTAAAAATAATCCCTACTTTGCAAATCAAACATTGGAAACTTCGTCAGGTCATAAGGTTTTGTTGTTTGCTTATAACCATTGGTTTGTGAAGTAAACAACTGACGATCACCAGTGTAGTAGTGTGTAGAATGTGGATTTTTGGAATAGACAGACATAATTTTGAATTCTGACACCATCATTGACTAATTCTGATAACTTGAGCAAATTATATAAGCCATGAGCCACATTGGCCCTGCCTGTAAAATGAGCCTATAAAATATACTTCTGCAAAGTTTTAATTAAGATTAAATGAGATTGTATGTGAAGTATCTGGTACAAGAAGCACTCAGTAAATGTTAGTTTTTTTATTAATTGTGAAGTTAGTCTTAATTACGTGACTGCATAGTGAATTCACATACGGTTACGTGAATTATGTGACAATAGGTGAGAATCTCTTTGAAATATTAATGGTAATATTACATACGTTAGTCTTTCATATAAAATTGCAGACTCGTACTAGATAGTTTTAGTTTCAGGCTGACCACAAAAATGGTCTTGGGCATATTTGAGTAGGTGGATGGTGGAGGATTATTTTCTCACTTAATTCTGTGTTTCTACAACGCCTTATCTAAAACCCTTGGAGCCATTTGTGTTTCAGAATTCACATTTTTTGTTGGGGGGGGTGGGAACTTACAAAGGTAACATGCAACATACATAATATGCAATATTAACATCTTAATGGTGTCTGGGCCAGCACTGCGCAGTCAAATATATTCTATAGCAAAACATGAGTAATCATAGTATGTGGGACAAATAGAGACTGAATTGCCTTTGTGACATTTTAGGTCATGTTGTGCTGCTAAGTGAATAATGGAAAAACTTGTTTTCAGTGTTTTTTAGGTACAAAATTCTGAACCTACATTATGCAGATAATAGATTGTGAACCTTTTATATTTTTGGAAATACCTATTTACCGTGATTGTGCTCTGACTCAGGAAAACCTCTAGACCCTCAGCCAATAGAATGATTAAAGGTTTTTCCAGCCAGATTCTTTTTTTTTTTCCTGTGGGGTTTTTGCAACTGTCCAAAGGTAGAAGTGATTTAAAATTTTTTAAATATTTGTATCACTTGGCATCCTATTTAATACCGTCAACCAGCCTAAGAATTTGATATTTTAATCATTTTTTTATAAGGGAGAAAATTGAGGCTTATAACTCATCCACATTTACACAGCTGTTAAGTGGCAGTTGTGAATTTACAGTTGATGATATACTGTAGATAAAGGCCATCTTATTCCTCACTGTTTCCTAGAATTTTTTTAACCCTTCTTGATCCCCTTTTGTTTATATAAAAATTCTCACTTTAAGGTTGATATTTCAAAATAGGTGACTCCTTTCCAAATGTGAAATTATATATAGTATAATATTGGAAAATACTTTTTAAAATTACAGTCTCAAAGATTCTGATACCCTCTTTATTACACCTCTCTCTTTGAGGATAACTGATTTTATGTCAAAGCTAAGAAGTCACTCTGCCTGGACCATGTCCTATCTTAGTAAACATTTTGATGGTTAGCTCTACCACAGCCTCCTGTCTCTTTTTCCCATTCTCTCAGTTATCCAAGTCTTTTATTCCCTTCAAAAGGTTCAACCAACAAAGCTTACTTAATTGGTTCAGCAAATATACTGGTTTTATGGTAAACCTTTTTGGATCATTAGGTATTTCTGATATTTGCATCTTATGCCTTTTTTTCCCTGCCCTCCTTCATCATGATTTCAGTTTTTCTCTTCCTTTAGGCGAAGGCATGCAATCCACAGTAGTGACTCTACTTCATCTTCCTCTTCTGAAGATGAACAACACTTTGAGAGGCGAAGAAAAAGGAGCCGTAATAGAGCTATCAACAGGTAAGTGCCGTATTGATGCCTTTTAAAACTACCAGCTATTTTTTTAAGTGGTGAGAAAGCTGAGTAATTTGGAAATAGGTACAGCTTGACTGACTAAAAAATCACCCACCAGGTTAATGTATAAACCAGAATGCTTTCTAATTTGAAATACCTACTGTTGAAACTATTGAAACTAATAATGGGACCTATGTTTTCTTGCACAACAAATATATGCTCAAAATGGTGTTGGTAAACACTGACTTGAGAAAAGAACTTTTTTTCACTTCAATTATTTTTTTCTATTTATAATAATAATACTTTCTTATTGTAGATCTCTTAAGGAAAATTAAAGAGTTTGCTCATTTCATAACTCCTTGTAGTATAAGTCCACATATACTAATCAACTCATTTGATTTTCACAGTAATTATATGAGGTAGAAAGGGCAAGGATTATTCCCATTTTACAAATGTAGGTAGGTGAATGAAAAATGAAGTGCTTGGATTCTAGTAATATAACATTCTTAGGGTAGAAAACAGTGCTTGACAAAGCAATTGGAACATGATAATTGAAGGAGCATGCAAACCAGCCATTTTTTATATCTATTCTTTTATCACGTTAGATCTGCCCTGCCCAAATGGTAGCCACATGTGGCTACTGAGCATTTGAAATGTAGCTAGTCTGAATTGAGATATACTGTAAGTTTTTGTAGAAAATACACTCTTGAGGGCCAGCCCTGGTGGCCTAGTGGTTAAGTTCAGTGCTGTCTGCTTCAGCAGCCGAAGTTTGGTTCCTGGGCATGGACCTACACTGCTGGTCGGTGGCCATGCTGTGGTGGTGGCCCACATACAAAATAGAGGAATATTTGCCACAGATACTAGCTCAGGGTGAATCTTCCTCAAGCGAAAAGAGGAGGATTGGCAACGGATGTTAGCTTAAAAAAAAGAAAGAAGAAAAAATACACTCTTGGATTTCAAAGACTTAGTTCAAAAAACGAGAATGTAAAATATCTCAATTTTTAAAATACTGATTTTTCATGTTGAAATGTTAATATTTGGGATATATTTGGAAAAATAAAATATATTATTAAAATTAATTTTACTTTTTCTCTTTGTTTAGTATGGCTAATAGAAAATTCAAAATTGGGTTTGATTCTTGGATCCGCATTTACCTAGTTGTGTGACCTTGGGCATTTAGTTAACCTTTCTGTGCCTTAGTTTTCCTTAAATAGAGGAAATAATACCTACTTCATAAGACTGTTACGAGGATTTAATGAATTAATACATGTAAAAGCAACTAAAACAGTGTTTGGCAAATCAGAGACACTCTATATATGTTAGACACGATCCTTGTAATGGATATTGATACTGTCTAAATCTTCAACCATGAATTACTTTATAGTGCTGTGGCATCTTGAAAACTGGTTTGATTGTATATATTTAATCTAATAATAAGGCTTCAGTTATAAATATTTCTAACACTTAAGTTCTCAACCTATGAAGAAAATGAGGAAGTTGAAATACATAATCTCAAGATTGCTCCAGTTGAAATTTAATTAGTTTTTTAATTCTTAAGAAAAATGTCCATATTCTCACATGGCATTTGGGGAGGAAGGTGAATTGATGGGTGTTTTTTAAAAAAAGTCTTTTTTAAATAGATGTCTTCCACTAAATTTTCGGAAAGGTGAATTAAAAGGAATTTATAAAGATCGAATGAAAATTGGAGCAAGCCTTGCTGATGTTGATCCAATGCAACTAGATTCTTCAGTGAGTACTGTCTTGAAATGTGTGCTTGAACTATAATATTGTTCTTTGTTTAAAGTTAAAAAAGAAACCAATTATTTTATCAGAAACTCATCTTTACAGACTTTTTTTCTTTCTTTCTTTTTTTTTAAATCTTCAGACCACAACTAAGATACTGTTACCCAGTTGACTGTGTGCAGGTTGGGTATTCTTTAAGGATGGAGTGACATTTTAATTTTGACTCCAAATCTAAGAATGTCAATGTTTCCCTTTTGTTACCAGGTACGATTTGATAGTGTTGGTGGCCTGTCTAATCATATTGCAGCTCTAAAAGAGATGGTGGTGTTTCCATTACTTTATCCAGAAGTCTTTGAAAAATTCAAAATTCAGCCTCCAAGGTAATTTAATTATACATTTTATTTTGGCCAAAATTTGTACTGTGCTACTATTGTCCAGAAAGGTAATGCTTTTCTGTTGAAATTTTTCGAGTCCACAGTAGTTTGTTACACTTTTCCTGCATGGTCCTGGGAGCTTTGAATATTTTTATTTTCTCAGTGTTTAACATGAAAAATGGTTTCAAAATTGATTCTCCATGAAAAAAAATCATTCTCCATGGCTTTTTATATATTTAATGAAATTCCTCTCATACATACTCTTTTCTTTTTTTCTTTCCTTTTTAAAATTTAGTTTTAAATTTGTATCAAAGTAATATATGTACATAATTTAAAAAATCAAATAGTGCTGTAAGTTTTACAAAGAAAAAATGGTAGTAGTCCCTCCTCTACCTTTCTCCATTTCAGTTTACATTTCCCAGAGCCAACTTCTTTCAACTCCTTTAACTGTCATTTACCTGTACATATCTAAATAATATGCTTATACTATAATTTCTGCTTTTTCTATTTTAGGTACAATCTGTAGACTTCTAACTCTGAACGGTGACTATTAGGCTCTTTTACTTTCCCCACCTTTTACATGTATACACATTTTTTCCCTTCATATGCTCCCAGTAGTTTATTTATATGTATGTAAAATTGTTGAATCGGTTTTCAGTGTTTGCTTTATGAGTATGTAAATATTTCTTGCAGCTAAGCCATATATAGTATATTGACTTACATTTCCTCTCTTACAACTCTGCTCTCCCCCCTCAGCTTTAATACTTGCCTATTTGGGGAGGGGGTTGGAATTAGTTTTATATGTACTTATCAATTCATCCACAGAGTCTTCACTAGAGCCATAAAACTCTTTTCAGTACAGTTAAACGTGTCAAATAATCTGTTGGCTCCTTCTTATTTTTCTAGACACATCTTCCTGGAGCCTTTGTTCTCCTGCTTCCGTCAGGGCCAGTTGCTCTTAGTCTTGTAACACAACTAAGCCTTGGGACTTCCATCACCATCATTATGGGATTTCCTTTATGTTGCTTTCAGTGCTGGGTTCCCTACTTCCTTGGTTCAACTAAGACCTTGGTTTATAGCTGTGTTTTAATGGAGCACATTCTAGGAATATACTGAGAAAAAGAGCACATAGGAGGTTATTTTTATTTCTTTTCTTTTTGTGAATGGTCATGTAACCTCACACTCTATTGATGTGTCTTTTTCCTCTCCCCCCTTCACTGTGCTATACCTTTACAATCTGGAAACATATCTTTGATTTCTGGGAAAGTTTTTTATATCACTTCTTCAGTAGTTTTTACCGAATTGGTACCACTCCAATTTTTCTCTTTCTTCAACTCATGTCAGTTGAATGTTGGACCTTCTAGATTAATCTACTCTTCTTACTTCTTCTCTCTTGTTTTGGTATCTCTTGATGTTAGAGGCTTTCATCTCATTTTGTTGCTCACTTTATGCTTTTTAGCAGAATTAAAGGGAAAAGCACACATAAAACCATATATTCAATCTGTCATGTTTACCTGGAAGTCCACTCTTAAACTTTTTATATCACTGTAATTTATCCTGTTTTTTCTTCTAGTTCTTATACCTTATTAACCCATTTTTAAACCCTAGTCCCTGATTCCCTTTTCCTTATACAACTTTTCTTCCTGAATCACCCTGTATGGAAACATTGATTTAAGTAAACTTTTTAAAATTAGTAAGGTTTTTTTCCCTTTCCATTATAAAAGTTGTGTACTATAAATCAATCACAGTTAAACATTGGTGAATTTTAAAAATGAGAAGGATATTAATATTAAATAATAGCATTTACTTCTTACAGTAAATATTAGAAGTGCCTCAAGTTATTTAGTAAATTTGAAAAGAAACAACCAATTTGCCAAAGTTTTTCTCTTCATTTCTCCTTCTTTACAACGTACGTTTCCCCCCATAAAAATCAAATATATGATTGTGTAAACCTGCTGTTTTCATATGATCTGTTCTCTTTCCATTTTAATGGCTGGATAATATTCCATTATGTGGATGTATCATATTTTATTAAATTGATTCTGCTATTGCTGGCTATTTTGTTTTCTCTTAAGTTTTGATTATCGCAAATGTCAATATCATGAACATCTCATTGCTTCCTTTGTGTGAATCCTTAATTCCGTCTTTAAGATAGTCTCACAAATAAGATTGTTGGCTCAGTGGATGTATTTTAAAAATCTGTTCCTGCCTTGGCTTTTGTACAGTGAACTCACTGTGGTTTATTCCATTTGTTTGTCTGGTTTTCTTAACAGTTGCTTTGTTTTTTTGAGTCTGCATTTGATTATGTCCATTTCTTATTATCTTTTATATTTTATTGTTAACTTTTAAGAGATTTCATCCATCACTTGTGATTTCTTTCCTGCTATTTTTATTTTGTTGTTTCTGTTTTTCTGGGATCTTCCTTAAGTGTTTCTTTTCAACAGCAGTTATTTGATGATGTGAAATTGATTATTTCATATTACTTTGGTAGAACTTAATCCCTCATTTCTATTTCTACAAGCTTTTTAAATTTCTACCAAGAGTTATGAGTATAGCCCATTTTCTCAGAATTCTATCCTAAGGGCAGTGAATAACTTATGAAATATGTGAAAAAGCTGTAGGTTATTCCATGGCAGTGATGTCACCAAAAATTATTTTAAATTATTTATGTTGTCCTGGTCCCTATCACCCAACCACCATTTCTTTAAGTTCTCTCTTCTTGTATCTTGCTTTCTCTCCTATTCATTCCCAACATGTTTTCTTGCAAAACTTTTAGTGTTATGGTACTGATGCTGAGACCAAAGATTGTAGATAAAATCTGCTATTCTTTCCCCAATATGTTACAAAAGTAAACCCGCAGCTCTTTTTAAGCATGACTTCTATGCAAGGAAAGGTAATATGATGGGCATGATGAATGAATAAAAGACAATATGTTTCAAATAAAGGGTTTTATTTATTAATTCAATATTAATTTTGTGGTACCAGTATTAATTCCCAGGTTTTAAGTTGTGCTTTGTGGATTGAAATGATATTTCAGTTGTCTTATGTTTTTATTCATTAATTAAGTGCATTCATGGAATTGTTTTCTAATTTTGTTTACTCTACTTTTTAGTGTTGAACTAAAATAATCCTTATTCTTTTACAGAGGTTGTTTGTTTTATGGTCCACCTGGAACTGGAAAAACTCTGGTTGCTAGAGCACTGGCCAATGAGTGTAGTCAAGGGGATAAAAGAGTAGCATTTTTCATGAGGAAAGGTGCTGATTGTCTGAGTAAATGGGTAGGAGAGTCTGAAAGACAGCTACGATTGCTATTTGATCAGGTATGATATTAAAATTTACTTATATAGGTCTATAATCAATGTAGATGTAAGTATATAAGGATTAGATAAATCTTGCATTTAAATCACTTTTCATAGACGTAAACTCAGAATAATTAGACCAAATATATAATCTTTCTAGATTATTTTCCTTTGTATGTCAAGATAAGACTGACCTACGATGAACAGTTTTATAGTGAGAAGAGAAAGGAATGATTGGATCTAAGGTCTTTGGAGTCTTAGGTCTCATACCTAGAGAGAGAGTGGTAGTCTCGTACATGGAGAGACAGCAGTAGTGAGTTATGTCTCAATATGCAAGTTGAAGATTAGTTCTGCCCTAGAGTGGCTTTCAGTTTCATATCCCAGATTGTATTGACAGCACATTGTGAGATAATACATTCTGATCTACCAAGGCATGTTGCTGCAGATGCTTTTAAATCTCTTTATGGAACTCACTGAGATTCTTTATTTTAACTTTACAGAAATAGATTGTTTTAAAAATCTATGGCATCTTACTAAATGTTTTCCCATCCTGACATGGAGGAAGGCTATGTCACTGTCTTCTATTCTTTGTCTTGCTTCAACAGTTGGTCTTTAATAGATATTTTTTGTGTCCTGATAACTACAACTATATGAAATCTAAGGTATATAACCAGTAGAGTATGTATTTTGAATATTTCCAGTTGAAAATGCAAATAAAATTAAACTGTATGTTGTTATAATTTAGTCTGAACCTTAAACATAGTTCTTGAATTTACGTCTAGATTTATAAGTTTAAAATAAATCCTTGTAAGCAAGTTGGAGTGAAAATGAATTAAAATGGTTTGTATTAAGTCTCTGTGTTTGAAATTTCTCATGCAATAATTGGACCTGCTTTCTAGGCTTATCAGATGCGCCCATCAATTATCTTCTTTGATGAAATCGATGGTCTGGCTCCAGTACGATCAAGCAGGCAAGATCAAATTCACAGGTAAAACTTGCTTGATGGCACTTCTCCCTTTCTTCCTACATTCTGAGCTGCACTGATGTTGCATAAGGAATAGAATGCTAAATGGTGAAAGAAACTTTACAAACCAGTAGTTTCCCTTTTCTGGTAGTAGAACCCCACTATAGAGTACAAAAAGAAAAAATGAACCTGTTCTGGGTGGCAGGATATTCTCAAGTATTAAAATCTTGGTTACAGACTTAACTTGTGATACAAACTTAAATGCCCACAGGCCTGTGAGAATAAGGCAAGTGAAATGAGGGAGGTAGGCCAGTGGTAAGAGTGGGGCTGTGGTGGAGAATGTGGCTGAGCACCCAATCATAAGACCATAGCCAGTTGTTTTTAGCTCCAGCCTGTTATTGAAGTGCAGAAGCTGACCCAGACTTGAAAAATAAATTTTCTCCCTTTCTTAAATTTTATATTCAAATTTTTGTGTGAAATATCTTTTAAATGTTGCCAGCAAATTTGCTTACTTTTAAGACACTGCCAGAGCCCAACAAAATATATCATGGTGCATGACTACTAGTTTAAAATTCTAATACTAGCCCAACTTCTTCATTTTCAGGATTGGAAAATTGCATCTCCCCTATGATAAGCTGCTTACCCAAGGGAGCACTTTTCCTTAGTGCCACTGCCTTAACTTGAATCTAAATTACTCTTAGTCCCAGTTTGTCTTCAGTTTTTCAGAGCTTCTTTTCAAATGGTCTCATGAATTATCCATGATTGCTTAATTAATTTGGGATACTCTAAAGCAAATGTTTGCATGCCTTCATATATCCAGTATTGTTTTTTATGGTAGATATCATAAAAGAGGAACAACATAATAATGTGAGTGATAAGTAGTAAGTTTTGACTTTTCAAACACCTAACGATATTTACTATATTCTGGTGGCCTTCTTTGACTTGATGCTGTACAATTTCATTTGTTTCTGAGTAAATTAAAATGTTAAGTAGTCTGGTAAAAATAGTTATATCTGTTCATGTCCTACTAGTAACCATATAAACTTTTTATATATGACACATGCCATCATCAGCCATACTGTATTCACTGTGTTAGTAGGGAGAAACAATTAACAATACTACCATCACTGTGCAATCAAGTAATTGAGTACTTACTGTATTTTGGAACTGTTCTAAAGAAATTGGGGAAATTTTTGCAACAAAAATTATAGAGTAATTTTAGCAAGCACATGTCATCTCAAATACATATTTTTTTAAGACAAACTTAGTATACAAGTTTTTCTTTTTACCAAAGAATTTAAAACTCTGAGAGTAAATGTTAAATTAAGCTTTTTTAGAAGGTAGCACATTGAACATGATTAAACTGTATTCTGTATCTTATTGTTAGTAATAATATTGTAGGATAATGCA